>JAROYD020000010.1:29185740-29270809 GCA_029618875.2 Dynastes tityus | reverse complement strand
TTAAACAAAGGTCTGAAACGCAATAACGCCCGGGTAGAAGAAATTATAACACTAAAAATGTATAAATTGCAACAAAATGCACCCAACATTGTACAAAAAGATCAAATCATTGCTAGAAGACCAAAAAAATAAAAAATGTTTTTATTTAAAATTTGACAAAGATAATATTGTAGTGGAGCATTCCATGAAAATCGGTAAAACACCCCCACAGTACAAAATAACAAAAGAGGTCTCTAAACATATGTTACAAGCTCGTTACGACATTTTCTGTTGTACTTTTTAATGGAGCTTACAGTAAATCCAACATAACCTCTTTTGGGACTGATTCTGTTAGCACTGTTAAATTGATCACTTTTAATACAAAATTAGTTATATCTATATAGCTTTCGCTAAACGATAAATTGATGGGCATTCCTCACAATTATATAATTAGTTAATGAAAAAGAATATAATTATCTACGCTTGAATAAAGTATTGCCAATGACGGGAACATGACGCTGATAATGCATTTGTTTTTATTCAAAAGAAGTGTAGGCCGTATGAATTAATTTAATACTTCAGATAAATAGCATTGGTCTATCACTTTTGTTGGCAACTGTCAGTTGTATCGTCATTCGTTTGAGGACGTGATATAGTTATTTGTTATCTTGTCTGGAACGTAACGAATTGTTGGTGAAATTGAACTTACAAGCTTGAGACACATTTTTGAGAAGCTTTTACGCCCGAAAGCACATGGAACACTATTGTCCATTAAGTAATGCGACTAGGCAGAAAAAAATTAGACAGAAGCAAAAAGAAGATTCGGATTTTCAGAAAAAGTAAAAAGAGTAAGAAATTTGAAAATAAAATTGAGAGGACTATCTGACAAATTGAACCAGTTACCTGTACAGATTCCCGATTTGGCTGTTAAAAATTCTTACGCGTTCATTGCAAAACTAAAGACATTGGCTTGCTGACGAAGACATTTTAGTGTCGCTTGATGGAGTTCACTGTTTTCTAGTGTTCCGGTCGATTTAATTTTGGAATATTTAGAAAAACGTTTGAGAGAAAACCAAACGGGTAGAGAAGAAGTTATTAGTTTAATTTCTTTGGCAAGACTTTGTATGGAACAATTTCTTTTCCAAATTAATAACACCTTTTATCAACAAACGGAAGGAACAACAATGGGTAACAGCTTATTTCTATTTACGGATGGGTAAATTTGAAACCGATCTTAAGAATACTTTGGTATATTTTCCTTGACTTTGGATCAGATACGTTAATGACATCTTTTACATCTTTGACACCAGCGAATGTTGAATAACTATTTTCATAGAACAATTTAACTCAAAATCTCCCTATATTAAATTTACCCATGAAGGAGAAAAAGACAACAGAATTCCAGGATTCCTTCGATACGTTAGTAATAAGAAATAAAAATAAGTTAGAAATAGACGTACATAGAAAACCTACTACCAATAATAGATTAATCTTACAGGATTCTAATCACTCGTGGGAACACAAACTTTCGGCTATTAGCTTTTTGGTACATCGCTTACTTAATTTTCCTTTAACTAAAGATAGCTATTAAAATTAACTAAAAGAAATCATCAAAATTCCTAACTTTAACGGACCCGCGTATTTTAAAATTGCCAAACTTGACTCTCACTTCGTAATTAACGTTAAATTTAATCACTAGACACTTATAAAAGAACATCTAGACAAATACGTGTAGATACAATGGCAATTTGACCTCTCTTGAATCCTTTGTTCGCGATAGCGATTGTTTTAACATGACCAATTAGGATATGCCTTGCGAATTCCAAATTGATATTAGATTTCAATTAACGTTCCATATTCCAAAAATAGATTAGATTTTTAGGATAAACTATGATGAAGGTTCTCCATTCTAAAACGTAATTCTATGATAGATAGATGACACCATGAGCAATATTTCAATATTAAATTTTACCACCGGACATGGCCACTTCTTGACCAGAAATGTTTAATTTATGACGTTAGGACAGAGATGCGGCTGAATTTATACTGTAAATTGCTGTAGGAAGATATTACATTAAAATTGAAGATTTTGAAGAAAATGTACAGAAGGCAAGTTATTTAACCGTTTCCCCAATATCATCGTTGACTGGACTTAATAATAAAAAAACTGGAGACACCGAAAAAGAACACAGAGGGAGTTTGGTGTTGAGCAGGTGGACATAGATAGTTGGCTGAATGCACCACACGTGGCGATAATGACTGCTTTCGATTTTGTAAATTGTAACATTATGACATAAATTCCAAGACACCATTTCATTCAACATACGATAATTCGATAATTACGATAATTCGAAACATGAAACTCACTGACAGTTAACCAAGTTAACAGCGTAAAACACCCTGTATATATACTCTTTCTACGACACGACTAAAGTGCTTCCCATACCAAAAAGGGACGTTACATTCCGAACGAGTGTATTCATACATAACGTTTTATCTTAATGTCGGAGACCGTAAAACTTTACTGACCGTGTTTTCCACGCGCAATTTAGCTTTAAATTATATATGCAATATTAAATTATACTCGTCCTTCTTCTACATCACCTTCCTTCTTCGGTTTACGTTGCGGAGATACAGTCTCGATGCCATCGCTTCTACGACCCTATTTCTGGGCTATGGATGCTGTGATATCGTCTTATAGCATGGAAAACTGTTGTATTTTGCTTTATACGATAATATGCGGTCGGAAAGCAATTTTTCCTGTTCATATTAGATCGTTGGAAGTAATTCCGATATCGTCATGAAGACGAGTGCGATTTTCGTGGTTGTTCCAAGGCATAATGACCTTACAGTTATTGTACATTAAATTATGCGAGTTTTGGTGAAATTGCTAGAGTACTTGCTGAAAGGACGATTGTTACGCTATTACCTACTACTGTCTTTTGCTAATATCCAATAAATTAAATTATTAAATAATCTACTATGGAAATGGTGTTATAAAAGACGTATTTGAAACATAGTAGTGGAAAACAACACGAAGTATCGGCAACACTCCTCACCACACAAAATATTAATTAAATTAATCCGGAACATCTGTTTCGAGGGCTCCTGGGCAACCTCATTATCCCGAATGACTGAATAAATCAAACGAGAAACACAAAAAAAACTTAATATAAATCTAATTCTATCATACTTCTTTATCCCTATATGTATTTAAAAATATATATGTATGTACAAGTACCTGTTTTTGGTTTTGACCATATGCGAATTATACGGAACGAAAAGGTCTGTCCCTTCCACACTCATAGAATAAAAACACCGCATTGCCCTCTCGTCAAATATGTTTTTCACTCTATCATTTCAATTCTCCATCAAGTGTAGGGGATGCAACAAATAGTCTTTTGTCAATGTAGCATAATATAAAAAACAAAAAAACATGGTGTTTTACTGTAAATCAAAAAACAGGAATAATAAAGAGGTGGAAGGTCTTTCTTCAGTCGGTTCCGATTCTTCTAACTCACGAGGCGAGGTTACGTTCTTAATTTCAGGTTTTGTAATTTAATATTATGCCCGGACTCGTTTATGTGTTATGCTACACTTGAAGCTTCTGTTTTGCCGTTTTTTAGCCCCTGATGTGTTCCTTGAATCTAGTACCTTTGCTCGTTTTGTTTGACCAACATGGGGTTTATCATAGTCATTACATCAATTTTATAAATTTTTCCCACCTTTTTTTCATGTCCCGTTTATCTTTTGGATTACCGAGAAGGTTTTGAGTGTTTACGTAAACTGAAAAATACGGATATCTTGTCCTCTAAAAACTTTATTTACCTTTCGATATTCTGTGGAAAGGGGGTTTCACAAATTTCTTGTCGGGGTTTCTACCGGGATCAAGGTCGTGCCCCAAAGCCTATGTTGGACTTTCTTGAATACGGTCGACATCTATAAAAAGTAACCATTATAAATAGTTCTTTTTTATGAATTTAAACTCTTTGTTGTACTTACTTTTTTTCAAAGGGGAAATTTCAGTAGTCTATTAATTAAGAAACTAATCGCGGCCATTTTGTTTGGCCACAGTGGTTTAATCGGTCATGATGATCGTTTTGTTTCCTCTCTATAGACGTCCATTTCAAGTTTTTTGTTGTTTCTAATTACTAAACTATCCAGGATTCATAAACGGAAGAAAAACACATTTGACGAGAAGCTACTTATCGGTGCCTTGCTCTACGAGGGCGGAACGAGGGTGGAACGGACACGGACCTTTTTCGTTCCGTATATACTGCCATGGGCAGTGCCAAACGACAGATGCAGGTACTTGTACATCATATTTATCTTTGTAAGTACATACTTTTTCCCCCGAAAGGGAAAAAACAATATTTGAATTTGATTTAAAGGTTTTTTTTGTTTTTCGCTCAGATTTACGGTTTGGTTTTTATTTCCCCTTAAAAATTTTTGGATTAATTTAATTTTATTTTGGGGTGGGGTGTGCCCAAATTTTGGTTTTTTGAAATACCCCACAGTCCTTGATATAACCATCACACATGTACAAGAGTAATTCGTTTTTTTTCCTGACGTATAATTCCTTTCACGGTTACAAGTTTTATATGACTGATAAAAAAGTAAACAAATA
Source organism: Dynastes tityus (assembly GCA_029618875.2). Classification (NCBI taxonomy): domain Eukaryota; kingdom Metazoa; phylum Arthropoda; class Insecta; order Coleoptera; family Scarabaeidae; genus Dynastes; species Dynastes tityus. Next base: position 29,266,203 of record JAROYD020000010.1, on the reverse strand, counting down.
CATTATTGCAATTTACGATACTACTACTAAATGCAATCGAAAACAAAGATACTGTGGTCATGTGTCATCAATTTTGCCCTTGTGTTGGTTTCATTAATGAAGCACCAAGTAATCTATGTGAAAGATCACTTTTTATTCTTTTTTAACATTTTCGCCTTCTAGAACCAATATATATATATATATATATATATATATATATATATATATATATATATATATAAAAAGACATATAAACAGTCATTGATGGCCCGGAATATATAATTCGGTCGTTGGGAGAAAAATTGTTTAGCCCGGGGTCGGCTAAACAACGTATCGAGGCGTATCTCAGTTTTAAAATGGCTGGAAATAGTCAGTAGCCCCTAAAACTTAAAATTTTCCCCCAAAATAATTAAAAAAAAGACAAAATATTGGGGGAAGGACCATGTGGGGGGCGCCCTGGTCAAATTTTATATACGGTAAAAACAAATAGATCAACATGACGTTGTTACCCAAAATTTGGCAACAACTGCGTTGGGTTCCATAACATCCCATTATTATCTGTATGTTGGTGGGGTTTATATACCCGGGTGGACTTTCTACTCTATAAGTATCATTAACCTAATGTTATTGTTCTCGATATTTTACTATCTGTATTAATATAACTAATCGTTAGCTTCCCCCCTAATAAAATTATAACACAGTTTTCTGGTAAATTCAGCAAATGATTGTTTCATATAGACGCTATAATCATAAATTAAAATACTTGTTAGGCCGAAATAGTTGATTTTTTTACCTGGTAAGTGGAATCAGATACGTAAACTGTTTATTTTGTCAGTTTTTTGACCGTACAAATTTCAACAATTTAACTTCCTCAGTGATTTCTATTTGAATAGTTGTTTTTTATATCAAAGTTATCCCTTTTTTTGCAAGGTCTATAAGATTTGCATAATTCTTTTTATTTCAATTTAGATAACCTACACAAACTTTTTTTAAACCCTTATTTTATACATGTCATCTCTCAATCGAATAAAGGGGGCGGGAAAATAAAAAAACAACGATCTAAAGAATTACATGGGAAGGAATAAATTTTTTTTAAACATAATTTTAGAACAAAATTATTATTGGGTTATTTTAATTAAAGTGGAGGGATTTATTCTGAAAAATTTAATATTATGTTTCTGGTGATTTAATGGGGTAAAATAAAAGGCAGATAAGGGTTGGTCAAAGAAGGAGGGATAAAAGTAACTGTATAAAATTAGTGGAATATTACCTTCTGAAAAACCCTAGAGAAAACACCTTTTTTATAGTTTAATAAAAAAAGGCAAGTGTGTGACGTGAAGATTAAGAGAGGACCAGAGACATTTCCCGATCACAATGCTCATGGCAAAAAAAAAAAAAGCGTAAAGATAAAGAGGAATCTAAAAGAGCGAGTGAAAGTGATGAACATATAGTTTGGGGGAAAGGGAAAAAGATATATAGATTCATAGAATGGGAGACCAACGTAGAAATGCTGAAAAGGAAAATATAAGTATAGAGAATCTTCTGAAAGCTGCCAGAGAAACATGTGAGTTCCTAAAAACAAATTCTATAAAGCAACAAACATTATAGTTAAAGAAGTTAACAAACAAAAAAAAATAAACAAAATAAGATGGAAGCAATACTTGAGTGAAAGAATAATATCAAAATATGAAAGGAAATATAGAAGGAAAAAAAAACGAAATTGAAAAATATATTAAAAAAATCAGGAAGCAATTTGATACGAAAGTAAAGAAAGGATAGTGAAAAGGGCCCTAAAAACACTGGAAAGCGTAAAAAAGCCGGAATATGTATACGAAGAGTACGATAAGATAAATTATTACGAATGATGCGCAAACGCATGATGAACTGAAGGGGAAAACAATGCCAACAAAAATTAACTGAAAAAAAACAGACCAGATTTGGGAGGTTGTCGGGAAGTAAGGATAACAACATAAAAAGGAAATAAAGAAGGCGGTGAACTTAGCAAAAAGGGGAAAAATATTAAGCTATAATAGAGTGACAGCAGAAAGTTATTTGCAGCATCTAAATTAAAGGAAAGGGGCCAATTGCCAAGGGTTAGACGAGAGTCGAGCGGTCCAAAAAAGGGTTAGAATTTTGACTTTTGAACTTAGGGAAATGCAAAAGCCCTTCTGAGCAATTTTGCCTTTATCAATTTGTGTAATGTCTGAATTGCCTTTCAGATGATATCATGATTATGACGGGAAGTCAAAATTTTAAACATATGATGGGGTCCACATGAAATAGATTTAAAACCCCGAAAAAAACGAACGTTAACCACTGAAAAAGGAAAATTAAAAAAATAGTTGGGAAGACGGGAAAACTTATCATGCGATGGAATAGAACGTTGATAAGCAAATAAAAATTTCCCGACAACTAAAATGATATGTTTGATACTATTTGTAGGGCAATACTAACTTATAGTAGCCACAGGGATACCAAAAAAACCATGAAGGTAAACTAGAATCTTTGGAAAAAACCCCTTTTTGGGAAATTTCAAGAAAAGACAAAACGAAATACGGATGTAGAAGGACTAGAAAAAATTTAACATTAAGCTAAATTGTTATGGCGTATAACTTTACCCTACCTCATCAAACTATACCATATATTGAGGTGATAAAAAATGAAATTTCTTTCTCTTTTTTTATATTATGTAACGTCTCCTCTGGGGAAAAGGGGTGAAAAAAAATTTTAGCTTTTTTAAAGAAGGTTTTTTAATATTTTTTTTTGTCTTTTCCCCAAAAAAAATGGACTACAAATGTAACATTAGTCAATTGCTCGTATTGACTTTTTTTGTAAGAATGGAATATCAAAGTGGTTAGCGATGAATGCAATATATTCTATAATCATTAATTATAGATTGGTGGGATCATCTCTTACAAATAGACAAACAGAAAAAAATATGGGAGGGGAAATGAAAACACAAACAGGAAAATCCAGAAAAACATGGGAGAATGTTACAACTATTACAAGACTATTCGGAATCGAGGAGTAACAGTGACGGAGACAAATTTCGACACGAAATAGCGTAGGAAACAATGTGTGCTGAGGGGGCTAATCATTCGTTTTCCCTTCAAAATTGTTTAACACATGTAAAAACAAAAGGAAAAAAACAGCCAAGAAAAAAAACAGCTATTAGACTTTTCCAAAGCAAGGTAGTCTGTTAATAGGTACTGTATCCCTTAGCTGGCGCAAAATTATTCAAAAGGCTTTTGAAAAGTGGCAAATTTTGGGAAAAAACGACTTCATAAAGTACAACTATCAAATCTGGCTTTGTTTCAACCCATACATTTCCCCTGTCCTTTCTTCAAAAAGTTTATAATTGAAATTTTTTAAAATACTCCCGGTTTTTCCTCTTTTTAAGGTAACAAACTGTAACAGTAATTCATATCTTAGTTCATTCCGTATAGAAGCAAGGCATTGGCCTTGCCTTTCTGGTTTCCCGTATTTGTTTCTGGTTTTTTATTTCACCCTTTTTATTCACATAACAACAATGATACATATAAATATTCAAAATAAACGCGTTGCAACAAATCACCCCTTTGCGCAAAAAGTTGCCATTCATCGGACGCTGCAAAAATAGATCGTAGCTTAAAAAAAAAAAAAAACACAGATTGGAGGTTTGGCAACGTTGCGGGGCTCCATAACGTACCCAAAATATAAACAAAAATACAGTCGGGTTCCAAATAATACCGTTGTTATATCTGGGTCCCATAAGGACATGTTCATACCTAACTTTTTTAAATTTTTAGGAATTTTTTACCCTCTCTTGGTGCCTGGCTTATATCAAATAGAATTAAAGGGGATGATTCCCCTTCTATCGCATCGCTTAAGGCCGGGATCATCAGCGACCCGACTATATCGGGGTCATTAACGTCTTTTTCAAGTTTTATATATTATTCTTATGTACCCAAATTATAAGGTGGTGGGAGTAACCATTATCTCCTCGACAGTATCTAGCCAATTTAATTGTGTTTTCAATGCACAAGTCGACCACAACATGTCGACTATAACAAGTTTTCAACATTATAACCCAAAACACATAAACAAGTGCAACGTACCAATCTAGCACAAGTCTTTTCTAGTACAACCAAAATTTACTGTTGACATTTATATCCATTTAACCCTATGTTCATAGTTACCCCTTTTCCGTTGTATTATTTGCTCAGAACTTCTATCGATGACATGCATAGCTTCGTTCGATAGAAACTCTTTACGAGAGGAATAGCAATTGTGCATGCAGGGGATCCTATTTTTTAGTCACTTGAGGAATCGGTTTGATTTTCTGATGATGACGAATGTGTTACATGAATAATAAGCTCTTCAATATCGTTTTGCAAATTATCCGCTGTCCACATATCATTTTCAATACTTTGCACATCTTTTACGTAGTTTTCCCATTATCAACTTTCTATAAGCTCTTCAAATTTGATTTTAATATCTTTCAGGTATTCTCATTTTTATGTGGTGCTTAACTTGTGCCCATCCATTTTTAGGATTTAACTCACAAAGGTAAGGTGGTAATGAAGAACTTCATTTCCTTTTTTTTTTGCAAACTCATCTATCCTGTTTTTATCATCTGTGGTTTAACTTTTGATACACAAACCAGTAAGTCCCTTTTTAGTATATCGTTAGTGGTTGGTATGTGTTTCTCACGAAACCATTCAATAATTTGGTTTTTCTTCCATGCTGTTGGAATCTTTTCTAATTTTCTACAAATGATAGGGAGCATTATCCAGAACAATTACTTAGTTCTGCGGTATATTTGGAAGTAATTTCTTAATAAACCAATCCTCATGTTTCTGAATTCATCCCATGATGGACGTCAGAAGTGTTTTTCTTGCACAGAAATATATATTCAGCACCTGAAACAAAACTATTATCATTACCAGCATGAACTAACGCAAAACGAGGCCCAAGACCAGTCAGAGATTTCAAACTAGTGTTTAGTCCTTGTATAAAAGCTTGTCGACTATTTTGACTAATAGTGTCTATCCATTTTTATTTACTGCATGCCCTACGTTCACCCATGATTCATCTAATCATCTGTATATATTACAGTTCGACCTGATATAATATAAAATTACAAGTATATTAACAATTTGTATAATTGGGCGAATGAAAAGTATAAGACGTCAAGAAGCAAACTGTATCTTCTTCTCTAAATTTCTTAGTGTCACGTAAGTATTTGTGCCTGGTGGCATGTTTTGTATAAAAAAACCATGCACTTTACGTCGAATAAGTGCTTGTGTGTTTACATTGTATGTATGTAATCGATCATTTACTTGTATGCAGTGTATGCCCTTCCTTTTCTTGTATTTTTTTGGACTTGATAATAAACCTTTTTATTGCTTCTGTTTTATATAATATATTGCACGTTCTGAGCAACATAAAGCTTTACTTGCTTCTTGGGTAGCAACACTTACATTCATAGATTTATTAAAATAATTGAACACGTTGGCAATCATATGTTTTTCCTTAAGAGTAAAGTTTACTCTCTTACGTCGTCTTCTTTCTATAGGCTCCATTATTGGAATGAAAACTATAACAGAACGTTCTAAAAAGAGCGATTTATACAATTATTCAACAGAAAATATCTAAAACTTCGATGATTATGGGTATTATGACTCTATGACAGTTAACAGTGTAAATGTAAATATAAATAGATAATTCACAGAAATACAAGTGCGATATTGCAACATCGCAACCGGAAATAAAGGTAGCGTTATTGAGAGACTTCTAGGGTTAGAAAGAGATACACTGTTGCTATTAAATCCCATACTGCATAAGCAGGTTGAGACGCTCTATAGTTCAAGTAGAAGCAAATTTTCAAGATTTTCTAACTTTTATTTCTCTTTTTATTGGAGTGCAAATCCAAAACTGGTACTTAAATTTATAAATTAGACCGTACTTGCACGAGACTTAATGCATTAATTTCATTAATGATTACACTTATGTAAGCAGCAGACGTGTAGCAGACACTCAGCTATTTCAACCTGCACGTAACACCTCCATTACAATTTAAAAGCTGCACTTCTAATTAAGGAAATTGAACCTAAATGAGATCGCCAACTCAACCACAACCAATATCAATTTCCCGCGGGAGCTCCTTCGACGCCGCGCATTTCGTTGAAATTTTCGCGCACGAAAGGCCCTCGAGGGACCGACCGGAGAAATTGATTTTAATGTGTCGTGATTTATAGCGCGATGGGTTTTTTGTTGACGTTGGTTTTCCGAATCTCGCTGTAATAATGTTGCATTTGCTTTTAATGTGATAATATTCGAGGAATAATGAGCTTTATTGATTCTTTTGTAATTCACAGTTTTGCAAAACAAATTTGATTTGTTTAGGAAGATATACAGTGCGGTACTAATGTGTCACCCCCACCTCCCCCCAATGCTAACTTTTGAACGACAGAAGCTAGAGTTTTTAGAAAAAATTGGTCGATTTCCATTTTTTCTGAACTAACTTTCGCCGTTATCGACAGTTCAATTGTATCTCCGGTGTTACCGGAAGTGACGTCAAATTTCTTATTTGAAATTGGGAACCCTATAGATTTCTACGTTTTTTAGAAATGTAGCCGAAAGGCGAATCCAACAATACCAGACATGTTATATTTTATCTTAAGAAATATGACGATATGCAACAATAAAAGATTTGGTAATCTGTTTTTGTTGTTACGTTGAAAAGTTGGCTAGGAAAGAACGTCAAATTGTTTCCTGTGACGCCAGATTGATCTAAAGAGCTCGTTGCTAAGCAAAGTAATCATAACAAATGCCAAACTGTCAAATCTCAATTCCAAAAGCGTAAATCATTCTTGTTATTTATTGTTATTATAACCTGCACTTGTCATACTTTCGTTATTTGTGCTCATTATTATTTTATTTCATTTTAACTTGTTTTGTTATCGTTATTTCTCCTTTACTTTATCGAACTTTATTGTAATTAATTAATTGTGGTAGGTTTGTTTAAATTTGTTTTGTTTTTGCTAGGCAATGTGTTTAATTTTTTATGTTGTTGATTTTACAATGGCTTCCGCATGGACCACGTAAGATAAGCATCAAGTGCCTCATTTTAATATCCGGTGAATTTGGCAAAAATTACCACGAAGTGGAATATAATGAACACTGCCCTTGTACATCCGGGAATATTTGAACTTTGCTCTAAGTAAGGATAGATAGTATAAAATTTGCAGGGCGAACTGCTTTAACAGAATGTAATATGATGTAAATTATTGTACAATTTGTTGCGCAACCATGGCAGATGGGGTGATAGTTGTTGCCAGATTTACATAATATTAAAATTGACCCAGCAACTTTGCATAATTGCCGAACCCATCATAAAAATAACAACACAAAAAAACCAAAAAAACAGACATATAGTCTATCAAAAACACATTTAAACAAACTTACCATAATTAATTAATTGCAATAAAGTTCGATAAAGTAAAGAAATAACGACAATTAACAAAACAAGTTAAAATGACATAAAATAATAACGAAAACAAAGAAGGAACGTATGATAAATGCAGGATATAATAACAATAAATAACAAGAATAATTTACTATTTTAGAATTGAGATTTGACAGTTTGGCAATTGTTGTGATTACTTTGCTTAGCAACAAGCTCTTTAGATTAGTCTGGCGTCACAAGAAACAATTTGGCCCTTTTTCCTGACTAACCTTGCGTAACAACAAAACCAGATTACCAAAACCTTTAGCATATCGTCATATTTCTTAAGTTAAAGTATAACATGTATGGTATCGTTGGATTCACCTTTCGATTACTTTTCCAAAGATGTAAAAATATGCAGTGTTCCGTTTGAAATAAGAAAGTTGACGTCACTTCCGATGACACTGGAAATACAATTGAACTGCCGATAACGGCAAAGATTAGTTCGCAAGAAATATAAATACACCTATTTTTTTCAAAAACGCTAGTTTCTGCCGTTCGAATGTTAGCATGGGGGGAGGACACTTTAGGACCTCACTATATACCTACTTTATTACTTTATTGAATTGTGACGTGAAGATTGTTTTGAAGTTTTTCGTGAAGATTAAACTAAATAGTATTTTCTTAACACCCCAATCGTTTCTAAATCTCTTAAGATAGAACAATTCCGTCAAAAGAAAAGTGAAAAACATCTCTCCACTTCTCTTATTTCACTTGTAATCTCCCACTTTATTTCCATCTCGAAATATAGAAGCAACTATGGCGGCGTCTATCATACCAACTGCACAACAATACGTTCGCAAACAATGCACTTCTGTTATGTTTGCAATAAATTCGCGTTTCAGCGCGAAAGATATAAATCTTCCGTTGAACGGTGTGGAGCTTCGTGGGTTCGCTTTCGCTTACTTATGGTTTCAGCCGCATGCCTTAGGGACAACCCCCGACAACCTCAATATTGGAGCGTCGCGTTGGCACAAATTGCGCTCGCCGCTAGCTGAGACGCCTGATGACGTGCATACGTGGGAGCGCCTCGGGTTAACATGCAAGCTAAAACGAAGACTAAAAGGTTTCTGATGTGATGCGGTAATGTTTACAATGTGGAGGTGTCAATTGTCGACTTCTAAAAGCCAGGTATTTATAGTTATCTGAAAATTTGAGAAGTTATTTTAGGTATTGTAGTACCGTTTTAAGAGTATCATATTTGATAATTACTAAAGTGTGAAGTTGATCCCATTAAAATTTAGGAAATTATGGAAGCTTAGAGAAGAGTGCTCCTCTAAACCTATTTAGTACACAGTAACATCTTTTTTAAAGCTAAGGCGTTCTAGCTATTATACGGCAGTATTTATATCCTGTATTTAGAAAAATATTTTTAGTTTTACATTGAAATTGAACATAGGATTTGTTACGAAGTTTCCTTGTTCCACGGTCCTCTCCTTTTACCGAAGTTAGGCAACTGGCTCTTCTGCTTGGTATGTTGTAAGCTCGTCTTCAGGACGGTGGTTAAGGTAGCTTGTGACGAACCGCTAACTGTCCGCATTTAAAGACTTCTAGACCATAAGAAAAGGGTATAAAATTATAACAATCATCTTTTCTAACAAATCTTTAAATTATCTTGCAATTTTATTCAACTTCTATTTTATAAGTTTTTTCGTAAACCCTGTATATTATTTTTGAACACCAGTGTATATTTTTCATTAATCAAACCGACTGAAGTTGTATCACGTACAAGGCCATAGTACGTCATAAGCAAAAAGTGCAAGGTTATGGTCAGGAATCGTATATAAACCCTCCAAATTCACGTTTTGACAGACTCTTGCATGGCAAGTCGGCGAGTAAGTAAACTACAATAGGCTAAGCAATAGTTTCACCTCTACTTGACAAGTCGGCATACAAGCAGACTACAACAGGCTGAGTAAAGTCCAGGAAATATCCCTCGGGTAGTCGGAATTTCGTCGACAATCTTGGAATATTTTCTAAGTCCGAGAAGTATCCCGGAGGCAGTCAGCATCGGCCGAAGGCTTTCAAATATTTTTCCCGATCACACCCGTAAACATGTTAATTAAACAGCAATTTAAAATAATTCAAGTAATTTTTACAGTTCTTAAAATTACATTACTACTGTTGGCAACATCCATAAGCCGGATGTGTCAACTAACTTGTTGAGCCCTCAAGTATATTCACCCATAAGCGTTTGACATTTTACAAAACATTTAAGGAACGTTTTATTTTCATCCTCGTCCATAAGCATAAAATAAGATAGATAAGTTAGCAAGTTTACAAGTCAGTTCCGAGAATTCAGATGCTCATCCTTAGTCATCTATATTTGCATTGGGAACGTGGTCGATTTTGCGGTTCTTCAACCACACGGGCTAGCAAAGGTTCATCGGGTTCTCCGTCCTCATCCAAGTTCCTGTCGACAGCTCGCGCAGATGTTGGAACACCGTAATCATTTCAGGTCTTCATGCAGCTATTTGTTCCTAACAAACCATGGTGGTCATCACTAAACGCTAATTCGTTGAATGGCCATATGACTGGCGTAGTGAAACCACTAATAATATTTTTCGAAGTGGGCAATTTTTGCAAGTTTGGGAATATTGTAAACGCTAACTGTTTTTCCAGGGTTCACGATGTGCCAATTACTGAAGGTGGTTTTCAATTTTGATTAAAATGGCCGGAACGATGTGTGTGACTTTCACGACTGTCACAGAGCAATAATATCGGGTGCTTCTGGATATGTTTCAAAACAGTAACAAATATCTTAGCATTTATTCAGCCTCTCCAAGTTAGCATTCTTAACATTTTACGTCACGACTGTCGACCATGTCAGCACTTCGTATGTAAAAATTAGGCGCAGGCATGTTTTGTAAAGAAGCAACTTAGTTCTAAGATCAAGAATACTGTCCCTAGCGATCAAGGGCATCAACAAATTCCTTGCCCTATAACATTTTTTCCTTAATTTCTCGATGTGAGCTTCCTAGGTCAAGCGGTGATCCACGATCAAACCCAACCGCTCATACAATCCACGGAATCTATGTATCTTTATTTCCAGCTCATCCGGTGGAACCTGAGAGCTACACACTTCTCTTCGTTGACCTGGAGCTGCCATCTAGTCAATCACTGAACCACGACATCTAGCACCCGCTGCAATCGCCTCACTAATTGGAAGATTTCCCTCAGATAATGTAGCGTCATTTTTAGTGTTTCAGTTTAGCCAAAAAAATATTATGCTAAATTTCCTTAACTTAGGGGAAAAGTTAATTACTTAACTATTTATAAACAAGTTGGTGAAAACATTTTTGTCATTGTATAATTTGTTGCGCAGAAATTCGTTCATAAAAAATAGAAGTCGGCCTATTTTTTTCCAAAAACGCTAGGTTTTGTCTTTCAAATGTTAGCATAGGGGGGAGGGGACACTTTACCTCACTGTATAGAAGTAATAGTTCTGACTTTACCGAATAAATTTACAGGTCTTCTACTAACCATCATCTGACCATCGTCAAATACTAATTAGCAAATCCTAGCGTACATAAGATAAGGAATCTTATAGAACACATACATAGGTTTTTCTCTCCCTATCGTTACAATCAATAAACGAAAACCACTCATTGTGCAGAAACGTAAACACATACTCCAGGCACCAATTTCGCGGCATACGCACATCATACACACAACACACATTCATATGTGGTGTATGCATAGCGCATATGGACATGTCGTTTGATTTTATTTTATATAGCGCGGTGGCAACATCTGTTCCATTCGGAAACGCTTTAAATAAAGATAATGAACCCGGCCGGGATCGCCGTCTCGTCTGTTACACTCTAGCAGGGGAGCGAGAAAGAGATCAAGACTTCATTAAACAAACCACTTCACGGAATGGGCTAGTGCGGTGCGATCCGTGCATGTATATACAGTCGCGCCGGTAATTATGTGGCAGTAGTATTACTGTTTTTAGAAAAAATAGGCATGTTTATTGTCAAGAAGAATAGGTAGGCAATTTTATAACATTTAATTCTATATATTTCTGTTTGAAAATGATTTAATAGAACAGATGGTACTAAATGTTGTCAATTTCCAATAGGGGTGTCACTCGAGAATGAATGGCAGTGGTTCTTAACCTGGGGGTAATTACCCCCGTGATGTGTGGGTAATGAGTAGAGTCCGGTAACTGGAGAGCAATCGCAGCGGCGGTGTAACTGTGTTTAGGTGGGCGGGGAAGGGTGGTCGATTATGATACGACACGACAAATCATCATCACTCAGTTCAGTTTAGCATTGGATAGCGGATAGGGCGTGTTGATTTTATTGATATAGACGTAGTTATTAATTGTAGTTATTATTTAGTGTAGTGAGTTATGATTTTATTGATACAGACGTAGTTATTAATTGTAATTTTTAGTGAACACGTCGAAGGCTAAAAAACGACTCTTTCAAGTATAGTAAATAAGTTTATTTCTGACTTTCCCGATTTGTTTTACAACGGGAGGAAGATAGTTTGTAAAGTATGTAAAATACATGTCAAATAGGAAATGGAACTGTACAAGGCACATAAATTCCGCACAGGGTAGAAAACGAGAATCGGGCATGCCACCGAGAAGTGCATTTTTTTAATGTAATTCTTTTGTTGATAAACTGTAATTTGCCACTAGGCTTACTCGATAAACAACCGTTTAAGGGCTTTTGGGACAAATACAATCCCGAGTTGCGGTTGTTACAACAGACTATAAAAAGAATTCAATTGTAAATATTATGGTATGCATACTAGACCCTAGTAAACCTACATTACCACTGTTACTAGCTCGCCAAGGACTACAAGAGTGTACTGCTACAGCAATTACGAAGGTTGTACTTAGTACGTTGGAAAAATTTCAAATTTCAAAAGATAAAGTGTTGATGTTTATGAGCGTTGGCGCAGCGATCATGCGTTCGGTAGGCCGTTCTTTTCTTGAACTTGGTTGCAAGTGTTTACATGTTACGTGTAAAGTGTATGGATTACATCTTGTGGCAGAAACCATTCGACAATGCTCTCCCGAGGTAGATGCATTAATAGCAAGCACAAAAATAGGATTTTTGAAATCTCCCAAACGCCTACGATCATTTCACACAGAGTGTCCTGGTATTCGGACCAATCACCGGAGCCAATTCTTACACGTTGGGGAACATGGTTGCAGGCAGGTTTTTATTATGCTGAACATTTCAAAATAGTAAAAGCTATTGTTGCACAATTCAATCCTGCCGAAACTGCAGCTATTAAGGACAGCCAGTCGAAATTTCAAGATATTTTCGTTGAAACAGATTTAAAAAATATTCGTAGCTACTATAAAGGGTTAGCTGACGCAATAGACCAATTACAGAATAGATCGTTATTATTATTGGAGTCTCTGCAAATTATGGACGGAGTGCATACACAGCTACTGACTATACATGATGCAAAATATAATCGCGAAAAGTTCGAGAGTGTGCTACAGAAAGATCCCGATTTTAACACACTAAAACGAATTTGTGATGGTGTATCGAATAATCCACTGATTCAGCACAAAGGGTATTTTAATCATGCATGTATAACAACGGTAAATGTTGAACGCTCTTTTTCAAAATATAAACTCATTTTCTCACCACGGCGAACATCGCTCACCGAGACAACTGTGGAAACACAGCTAATGGTGTCAACTTTTTGCCACTCTTATTGATATGATGTTAATACTGATAATGGTGCTTCTAGTTTTATTGTTCCGCAGCCAAGGCTGCTTAAAATGGTGAGTGCTTCACTACTTTTCACATATTATAGTTATGTATTAGTTCTGTTATTTTTTTTCTATTTTCTTACTATTGTTTTTGTATACTAGGCAGGCTCTAGTAATGAGACTATGGATTTTTCTTACGTAAATGAGTCAAATGTTCGTGACGTAGACATGCTTATACTATGGATTAATACAGGACGATATGAAACTGTTGAACACATGCGCAATTGAACCTTTTAATGGCGGACGTTCCTAAAATGGAAACATACCAAAAAATCTAATTTTTATTGAATTAATCATATTATTTGCATAACACTTTTTTAATTAATAATCAAAAACGTTTACATCTACATATGTATATTTTAAAACATAAAAATTTTATGCAAAAAATTCTGTGTTTGTACTGCAATTAAATAAGTCAACTGATGTAGCTTCTTATTCATAACTAGAGTAACCAAAACTTGCGGACTCGCATAGGCGCCGGTATTACGGGTTAATGTAAGGATACTAAAAATTGATAAATAAACCTACTTGCTAATTATTCAACAAATTACAGGCATCAGGATATGAACTACTGTAAACTTGCATCATTGCATATGTTTCCACAGTTACTTCTTTAAACCTTGTGCGTCGACAAGAAAAAATATTCTTATACATAGAAAACGATCTCTCCAGATCTAAGGAAGTTACATTTGCATGTAGAAACTGTTTTTCAAAATCACTTAAAAGTTCACTATTCTTACACTTACTATAAACGGCCTCTAAAGTATTAAAATCTGGATTTTTCCTTAAAACATCTGCCAACTTTTGACTAGCGCATAATCCTGGCGTATCATTTAATGTGTGTAATTTATTTTTTGCACTCTCCACTATGTCTAATGATTCCTGCAATGACAATTCAGTACATTGTAATTTTCTGATGGCATCTAGTAATACTGTATAATTGGTACATATTGTTGTTAAATCTTCTAAAAGTTGAGGAATTTGAAATTGTTGAAAATGGATCAAATAGTAAGAAGCTGCTGTTAGCCAAGTACCCCATCGCGTTAAAATTGGTTTAGGAGGTTCTGGAATACCTGGACAAAATTTACGAAATTCTTTTAAACGTTTAGGAGATTTACGAAACACTGCTTTAGTACTTCCAATCATCCGTTCAACGTTTCCGTAATCTTGTCGAACAACTTCACCAACTAAATGCAAAGCATGCAGCACGCAGGTTATATGTATTAAGTTAGGAAATGTATGTTTTAAGGATCGCCCAACACTTAACATCGTTGCTGTACTATCTGTCACAATCATCACAACTTGATCTTGGGCAATTTTAAATTTTTTCAAAGCGTTCACTATCACTTTTTGAATATTTTCCGTGGTACATTGTTGAACACGTTTGCAAGCTAACAAATATCGAGGTGCTGTGTTTTCGCTAGATAAAACGCGAGCTATTACATTCACAATACTGTTTTTCTTTATATCGGTCGTCTCATCCACGGTAATCCATATTTTTTTGGAACACAAATCACGTTTACACACATTTTCTAGCATCTCTTTCATTCGCGGCAAATGATTCTGTAATTGTGTTTGTGGGGGTAATGGGTACTTTGGAATGTATTGTCGCCAAAACATTTTAAAAGCTGCTTTTCTCACCAACGACAACGGAAGATTACAAGAGGTAAATATAATTAATAAATGTATGAGGAATAGTGTATAAGGCATTTCAGTTCTTGCATTTCTCATATGCTTAATACCATTGACATGCCTCTGGCAATCAGTTCTGTCCAATGCAGCCAAACGAACATTGCATATTAAGCAAAAAAACTGCACTACCGTCATATTTTAAATGGGGAAAAAGTGACATATACTTATGTACATTAGTAGCAAATCTATTACGAGGCATTGTTTTCTTAGGTATGTAAATATTAGTTCTATATGAAACGATACACTAATTATGTACTTGGTATAATACTACAACACACAAAAGACACCAGCTATATTTTCAAAAGCGACACGTAAGTACATAACCTTGACCGTTCGACTAATCTCTGCAACAGCTCAACCGGTACTAAAACGAAATCTCTCTCAGCGCGTTTTAACATGATTTATATTCAAGGTCGATACTACATGCCTGCTTCTCTACCGGTTTAGTTTATTTATGAATTTTTCGTATTCTTATATTAACCCGTAATACCGACGCCTATGCGAGTCCGCAAGTTTAGGTTACTCTGTTCATAACTACTTCTTTTTATTTGCTACATAAAAGATGAATGTGTAAAAGAATATTATTTGCTTTATTACCACAAATGGCGAAGATGTCTTTCAAATACTCGAACAGTTTATTGAGGAAATTACCTGGATTGGTCAAAACTAGTAATTATATTCATGAGGCTCCTTCCATGCTAAGTGTTCGCTTTGGATTTCAAACGTTCATAAAACAACTTGCACATCAATATTTATCTTTATCACTGCATAATATATCGATACGCTTTGGTTATTAAGGTAAAACTTCCAATTTTACTGAGCGTATTCAATGTTGTAGTGAAAATTATTCTGAATCATATTTCGGCCAGTGCCACAAACTGTACTAAATTTGATGCACTTGTAATTTTACGTTGAGATACGGTGGTTGTCAAGGGGAACAGTTTTGTTTTCTGATAGTATTTTATTTGTTCCTTCGATTGCCTTGGATGCATTAATAATTTTATAAAACACATAAGACGTTGAAAATCACCTGCCTTTTTCTTACAGAGTAGCTTTCGCTTTACACGCTTTTGCGCCATAAATTCTCGGCCCGATATAGAAAAAACAAACTTGGTAAAATATAACAATTTTTATTTTCCAATATAATCTCCCCTAACTTCAATACATTTATTACAACGATCAATTAATAATTCTATACCCTTGTAAAAATAATTTAAAGATTTTCCCTCAAAATGTTGTATTACAGCTGCTTGTAACTCACTACCGTCGTTAAAACGACGTCCCCTGAGGTCTTTCTTTAAATGAGAAATGAATAATCACTTGGAGCTATGTCCATACTATACGGTGGATGTTTCAATTCTCGAAAGCCGCATTCGCGGATAGCAGCTTGTGAAATGACAGAAATACGGACGAGTGCATTATCGTGCAATAATCGAACGCCTTTTTTCAATTTTTCTCGACGTCTTGCACGAATATTGGCCCCCATTTACGCAACAAAGTCGCATAATGTGTGCTGTTAATAGTTTCATTTCGCTTTTTAAAGTAAAATACCCTCACAATCCCAGAATATTGTGGCCATCACCTTTTTCGTTGATTGAACGACTTTCGCCTTTCTGGGTCGGGGTTCATCGGGTCACCGCGATTCCATCGTTAACTTTTTGGATAGAGGATCATAATACGGAACCGTTGTTTCATCTCCTGCGACAATGGACTTCAAAATCGGTTTGAGGTCGTCTCCACACATGTTTAAGAACGAGCGCGCACATCTGACGCGACGCTCACGTTGGAGAGCAGGGCGAATATTTGTTTCAGAAATGTTAGACATCACTACTAATTCCTTCACTTTCAAATGGCGATCTGCTAATACAATTTCTTCAATAATTGAAATGCTTTGAGACGTTATCAATTCAATTGGCAGGCCACCATCTGCAAGGGATTCTTGCCCCAAGCGGAAACATGTTGCCTACTTTTTTACAGTGGAATGTGAAGGAGATAAATCACCATAAACGCCGTCTAATCGTTGTTTAATGTGATTAGGGCCCGCTTTTGTTAAAATGTTTATGACCGCTAGAAACTACTACTCTTCGAGTCGTAATATATATAGCGTAAGCCTCGCGTATGTGCAACTATGATGCAATGGAGCTTGAACACGTTCGAACCTGTATTAGCCTGTCAGGCCGAGAATTTATGGCGCCTACCTCGTATCTTGAAAATCTATAACTTTTAAATTATGATTGTTACTATATTTACAAGTGACACTATTAAAAAATGCATTAGTTACTCAGATACGCTCAGAAGTAGATACAAATGAAGGGGAAGTTATGAAAAGGTAGGCATTGGAGGTAATTACACCACAAATAATGAATCAAAATTTACAAATGATATAAATATAATTTCTAAAAGAGAATAGTTACTTACATACAAATCGATATAAACTAATACCAGATAGACTATAAAAATTTAAAATCAGAATACTAATTGTTCTTTCGTTTCTAAAATATCTTTCACTGTCAACATAATAACCGGCGTGGCTGTATGTACGTCCTCGTTGAACAGGTAAGCTGACTGCAGCGCCGCAGCCGTACGGTTGTAAAGCTTTCAACGCGGCACTTGCCCGAGAGGGTACACATACTACACATACATACAATGTAAATAATTCTTCGCATCTTTTTTTCTCTCCTGTCCAACGTTGTTTTACGTTAAGCTCGTTCATCATTTCGTTTTTGAAGATGTGTGTATCGTCCAAGCGCTAGAGGATCGTGTTTAATATGAATATATAGCTAGAGACAAAAATAATAGTCCTAGAATATAAATTGGTTGGAAAAGTATTACAAGTGTGTTTCTATTGTTGCCGCAGTGACCCTCTTAAATATGAATATTTTGGTGATTTAGTGATTACCACCATTCCAGACTTAATTTGAAACTGAAAATTTTATCTGAAACCTAAAATGTTGGAATCCATTATCAACTAATTAACTACGTTTAACCATGAATGGAGAAGTGTTGTTGTATTGGTCCTTGAAACTTCTTTAGAAACTAGACTTGAAAAGGCTACAGTATACAATTCTACCTATATTCCATTATGCCCGCTCAATAAAAGTGGGTAAATACCAGTGGCGATTCGTGACATTTTAATGAGACTCTATAAAATTATGATAAAATTTTATCCTTAGCTTATAATGATCCTTGAAAAAAAAAGAAGGAATCGCTGAAAGATTATTAAAAAATATGCGCACTTACACTGGTGGGTATGGCAATGAATAAGAGGTTAGTTTAACATTAATCTAGCCTTCGATAGATGGTGTTACGTGAGAAAAAATTGCTTTCGGTTTTGACATCTGCCATCCATCACACTTTTGTGTTTTTTGAAAATGGAAAAAGTCGAATATCGTTCAGTGATTAAGTACCTTCATTTGAAAGGGAAAAACAATGCAGAAATCAAAGCCGAACTGGATGCTGTTTATAGCGCGTCTGCACCGTCGTTAGCAACAGCGAAATTTTGGAAAGCTGAATTTGTTCGTGGTCATAAGAGTGTGTTCGATGATGAACGTCCAGGTGCCCCAAAAACCGTCACTACACCAGAAACCATCAACAAAGTCCATGATATGATCATGGCAGACCGTCGAACCAAAGTGCGTGAGATAGTGGAGGCTCTAAACATGTCAACTGAGCGTGTACATAACATCATACACGAACATTTGAATATGAAAAAGCTATCCGCGCGATAGGTGCCGCGT
Organism: Dynastes tityus; assembly: GCA_029618875.2. Taxonomy (NCBI): domain Eukaryota; kingdom Metazoa; phylum Arthropoda; class Insecta; order Coleoptera; family Scarabaeidae; genus Dynastes; species Dynastes tityus. Next base: position 29,247,560 of record JAROYD020000010.1, on the reverse strand, counting down.
TTGCTCACTGTCGACGGATTCGAATAAGCTTTTGGCAATGATAAAACGCCATCCGAACGATTTTTTTCGCCGATACGTCACTGTTGATGAAACGTGGGTCCATTACTACACACCAGAGATGAAGGAACAGTCAAAGCACTGGAGAAAAAGCGGTGAAGGCCCAGCGAAGAAGGCCAAGATCACCCGATCGGCCGGAAAGGTGATGGCGATGTTTTTTGGGATGCGAAAGGCATTATTCACATTGATTACTTGGAAAAGGACAAAACAATAACTGGCGTGTACTACGCAGATTTATTGGACCGTTTCGACGCCGATTTGATGAAAAAACGCCCTGGTTTGGCTCGCAAAAAAGTTCTCTTCCATCAGGACAATGCACCCACTCACAGGGCGGCCGTTGCACAGGCAAAATTGCACCAATTGGGCTATGAATTGATCGACCATCCACCGTATTCGCCAGACCTAACCCCCTGCTTCCAATCCTAAAAAAGTGGCTCGGAGGACGCCGTTTTTCAATGAACGATGAGGTCATTACCGAAACTTCACACTATTTTGAGGAGCTCGAGCAAAATTACTTTTCGAAAGGGATAGAAAAGTTGGAAAACCGTCTTATCAAGTGTATTGAGGGAAAAGGAGGCTATGTTGAAAAATAAATGAGAAAAAGAACAAAAATCGTGCGTGTTCTTACTTAGGCTAGATTAATGTCAAACTACCCTCCTATAATGTGCGCAAGGATATTTATTTTTAATGTGTGCGTGAACACCGTCCATCCTGAATTCCTTTAAATCCCTAAAAGTCCTTATAAATTCTGCCATAACGTGAACACTCGTATGACTTTAAAATCGTGTTACATTTTTCTGATGTTCTAGCAACCTTATTTACAAGAGTATTTTTAATTTATGAATCATTTACTATTTTAGAAATATTTTTATTTGTGTTTTTAGTGCTCGTGGCTTTTAGGCAATTTAGGCAAATACGAGGGCGAATCAAATATTAACCGGACTTTTGTTTTAGAACATTTATTGGTACAGTAAATAAAATTTTGAATACACCTTATTTTTCTATATAATCTCCTCTTTTATTCGCACATGTTTCCCACCGAATCGGAAGTTTTTAATTCCGTCATCAAAGAATGAATGTGGTCGCGTCTGTAACCAATTGCGCACGAACGTTTCTACACCTTCGTCGTCGTCAAAGTGATGACCTCCTAGTTCTTTTTTGAGTGGTATATATGTTTTGTATTGGCGAATGGACTTACTTGAATGCATTTGATAAAATCCTCTTAGCATTAGATTGCATTTCACAAATCATTACCATTCAGTATACTTTTTGTATAATCTTTGAAGTAATAATTGTTTAATTGCATTCAAAATCAAATTAATTCACTAGAAAATTATTGTCTTCTTGTATTCACTTCGTCCATTTACCCGTTAATTTTTAGCCGGATATTTAAAAAAATGTAACACGATCAAAACCATATCAGTCTCCACGTTAGATGATGTCTGAAACTCTTAATTTTTCTACTTACCTATGTTGTATGCAGAATTAAGAAAATGCAATAGTAAGTACAATAAATTATTCCGTAATCTTCAAATTTGAATTTACCGTTCATCATTATTTGCCATCCGTTATCGGAACTTTATGGTAACTTGTAATCGAGATTTTTGGGTACCTTAAACTAATCACTTGGAAGAAAAGACCCATTTTCAACTTGGCGAAACATGGGCTTTTCATTAGAATCCATTTAAATCGCTAATTCACTGTCCGTTAATCGGAACTCTTCTCCGTCGATTGAAAAACGTCGTGTGAACGGTCTATTTTCGACTCTTTCGTTGTTTTTGCTAATTTTAGTTAAGGCCTACCTAAGTTTTATTTTAATTTTTTCTACCAGAAGAAGTCTATTAAAGTCACTTTTTAAAATTAGACTAATACTGTTAATTTTTAAGGTTAACATTAACTGTGTTTATAATAATACAGTTACTTACGTCACTATAAAAACGCTGGAAAAATCTACACCAAATGACAACACTACCTTTCGTAGTTAAAATAAAAAAATCTCTATTATATTAAACGACAACACTCTCTCTTGTGACTAAAATAAGATTGGACTCGGAATTTCCGCGTCCCAAATGCATATACGCCGGCTAGGATGTAATTGGTTGTTTGGTCAGGCGTCGTACCGTTGCCACAGCAACCAGGACCGCGATTTCATCGCCCCAAATATTTCATTCCAACCTATTGTGCTACGTTGTAACTATAAGACAAGATATAATTCATTTAACAATATTGACCACGGAATGAATAGGAAGCCGCGGGATATTGACACTGTATTTTCGCAATAATTACGTAATATTAACTTGAATAATTTTATTTATGAATGGAATTAAATTTTTAAACGATATATCAGGGGACTTATAGACACACACCGTCCATGGTACACACACATAAATTATATTAGTTTTGAAACGGACTGTATATAGACATTCTTTCACGGTCTATCCGGAATCTAGGAGAATGTAAAGGGTTTTTTTCCTTTCGAAACGTTTCTCCAAACTACTAAAGCAAATATCTCAGACCGAGTAAGAATTTTTAGAAGACAGCCTTGTCTATATTTATTTTCGTAATATAGGCGCTGTTCTCTGTGTTTTCCTTTTTTATTTCGTTTATTTACTTCTTTGCCTGGCTTATTTTATGTTCGCGTATTCTTTTACGGCTTCTTTTGATTATTTCTGTAAATAAATCGGTCGCTGGTAAGGTTATTATGGTTCGGTGCGTTATTTGGCTGTAAAGCTCTTATGTGAATGATAAAAATTTTATATAAGAAATATAAATGTTGTTTTTCTCCCTGCTTTTATTATTAGGTTTATTTCGGATGGTAAAGAAGGAAGCTAATAACTTGGGTTATATAATGAATAATGATTCAAGCATTAGTACTCTACTTTGCAGAAACTTTTTATAGAAACTGGATACGTGAATATGGAACTAGATACAATGAAATAATTACGAGCTAAGTAAGGAAAGCTGAAATTATGGTTAAACAAATTAAAAGAGATTAACAATATTTCAAATTGATTGCATTTATCTTATTTGAGGTTTATTCGAATTTACAGTTCTGAGCAATTCTATAACTAGTGCGCATGTTCTTTACGAGTGCACTGTTCGAGCCGTGCTACTGTTCGAATACTATACATTTCGTAACTCAAATTCCATTTCCAACGGTTCTAGCAGTTCTTACCGAAGAGTAAGTATTTAAAATTTGAGAATTTACTGCTGAAGCATACGTTAATCATTTTCACGATAAGGAAAATGTGCTGTCCATACGAAATACCTTTTTAGAGTTACTCTTTTAATGAATGTTTAGAATCACAGATTTTCAGAGTAGGAAAATATCATGTAGGTACCAATCATAAGAGGTAGGAGCTCGGCCTGACAGGCTTACACAGGTTCGAGCTTGTTCAAACTCCGTTGCCTCATAGTTGCACCTGTGCAAGGCCTACACTATATGTACATTGCGGCTCGAAGAGTAGTAGGTTTTAGTAGCCAGCCAGACAACGTGACTAGTGCATGAAAATTTCTCAGGTAACAAAAATTGAGTACCGCGCGATCATTAAATTTTTAACAAAAGAGGGGCACACGCCCTAATCACATTAAACAACGCTTAACCGGTGTTTATGGTGATTTATCTCCTTCATATTCCACTGTAAAAAAGTTTGCAGAATGTTTCCGTTTGGGGCAATGTTTGCAGATGATGGCCTGCCAATTGAATTGATATCGTCTCAAAACATTTCAATTATTGAAGAAATGGTATTAGCAGATCGCAATTTGAAACTGAAAGAATTAGCAGTAATGTCTAACATTTCTGAAACAAGTATTCGCCGAATTCTCCATAAACAGATGGGTACCGCATCTTCTTTCTGCTCTCCAACGTGAACGTCGGGTTGAATGTGCACGTTCGTTCTTAAACATGTGCGGAGGCGACCCGAAACCGATTTTGGAGTCCATTGTCGCAGGAGTTGAAACAGTGGTTCCGTATTATGATCCTCTAACCAAAAAGGAATTGATGAAATGGCGGCGATCCGATGAACCTCGTTCCAGAAAGCTGTAATACAATATTTTGAAGGAAAAACTTTAGATTATTTTCACAAGGGTATAGAATTATTAATTGAACATTGTAATAAATGTATTGAAGATAGGGAAGATTATATTGAAAAATAAAAATTGTTATATTTTACCAAGTTTATTTTTTCTGTATCAGGTCGAGAATTTATAGCACCTACTACGGAGGTACCAATCGTACGTACTGTATTTGTATCATAAGTGTTATTTAGGATACGACACTAACGCAAAGAGAGCTTCAAATATAAGAAAATCTTACCTTCGACTTTCAATGATTTTTGAAAAAAGCAGGAATTGCGGACTAAATAAAAAAGCAGACAGTCAGGAAAATCGGGTCGTCCACGTGTAACAGATTTTTAATTTTGTCGTTAATATCTTTGTTAGAGAAAAAATATCGAGACGCGGTTTTCGTTGGCATCTTGTTTTTAATTCGCGTGAAAAGAAACATATCGTTCTATTTAACATTTTTGAGAAAAGCCGCTTTGTGTCAGATAACGCTTTCTAGTAATAATAATAATAATCTTTATTTCAAAAAGAGCTTGAGACAATATATCAAAAGCTTAATGAAACAGCGTCAAAAAAAAATACAATGTGTATACAAGAATCTCGTCCCTATTTAAATATTCGCTTACATTGTACGGTTCTAATTGTAACGAATATTTTTTGAGTTATTTTTTAAAATTGTTAGATTGATTAATGTTAATTAAATTAGCAGGTAAGTTATTAAAAAATTTAATACCTGCGTAGCTTGAATGCTTCTCTGTAACTGTCAGTTTGTGCACAGGATAACATAGCTATAGGCTAATGTTCATGTTTGGTACAAGGTTTTCTCTCTTACATTAAAACAGTTCCTATTTAAAAAAATACATTTATATATATATATATGTACAATGCATATATGTACAATGCATATATGTACTGTAAGTATGCCCTTTGCTCTGAAAGAGCCGCGACAGGTTTGATGAACATTTAATTTAGAAATGATTCTCATAAGCCTTTTTTGAATTACGAATATTTTTTGAATCAGACTTTTGCTACGCCAAAATATGATACCGTAACGGAACAGTGACTCGAAGTTTGCAAAATATACAGTTTTAATGGAATGTTTGGTCATATTAGCATTTAAAACTCTGATGCCAAAATAAACTGAATTTAACGTTTTTAAAAGTGTATGTATCTGCTGCGACCAATCTAGGAATGATGCAGTTGCAATGTTTTGATTATCAAGCATGATATCGTCCGGCATGTCCATATTATGTTGTTTAGTTCTAAATACAATACAGTTGGTTTTCTCCTTATTTATTGTTAATTTGTTTTGTTTGAACCAGTTATTCATCCAGTCAAAGGTAACGTGATTTCTCGCAGCTCGCTTACGGTGTTAGCGCCGATAACTGGTACATCCGCGTAGCAGTAGATATCCGCCCACGGTTTTGTATCGTCAAGGAACATGTCATTGATAAATATAATGAACAAAAGAGGACCTGAAAGACTTCCTTGGTCAATGCCGATACTTTTGGTGACTAAGTTTAATTTATAGGTGATTCCATTCTGAGAAATATCAACTGTTTCTTGTCTGTAAGTACGAGCGAAAGAGATGCAACGCCTGTCCTCTGACTCCATACAGTTGCAATTTTTTGAGAAGCAAGTCTATATCCACCTTTCATCGATAATTCACCTTGTTTCATAAGCTGTACAACTTTCTGAGTAAATTGAAAAATTCCTGTTTGTGTTGATTTGCCAGTGGTATAACCATGCTGATGTTCGTTCAGCAAGTTACATGCCCTCAAAAAAGCAAGTAACCGATCGCACATCGCCATCTCGAAAAGTTTTGTAAAGCCAGCTAAAATACTTATTGGTCTGTAGTTTTCCAACTCCGAAGGATCTCCCTTTTTAAATATTGGTTTCACGAGTGCTATTTTCAATCTGTTCGGGAAAACTCCTTGCTTGAAGCTGTTATTAATAAGTAGACACAGAACGTCTTCGATTTCCGGTACGGCCCTTTTTACAATCGCAGCGGGAATCCCATCAACACCACTAGTATGTTTATTTTTATTTTTTTGTTAATTTCAGTATTAATAGTGAAGGTATAATTCATAAGAACTAGACCAAAACTGCATTAGATCGATCAAATAAAGCTCTTTTAAACGAGATCAAGATTGTTAGAATTGGTTAAGCCTAACAGGAGTAACCAATATTTATTTAAAAAAGCAATTGACGTCTCCCCACCACTTTACTTTAGAAACTAGGACAAAATGTACTTAACACAAAAGAAAGGGAATTTGGTTGCGTATAAAATGCATATGTTTTCAATAACTCTTAATTAGACAAAACACGTTGAAAACTTTAATTTTATTCTTCGTCGTGCCTGTTACGCCATCTACTGATCATCTTACAAACTTCAAAATCATTTTCAGTATTTTCTTTTTGCCACATTTATTAAAAAAAGATTTTACCCGAAAGCTCTGTGGTTACTAGTTTCTGAGATATAGCCGGTTACCATTCTTATTTATTTCTTATTACCACTTCTTTGCCTATTGAAAACTAAATGTTTAACAGAAATAAACAGAACGTTTTTCTCAATTTCTGAAAAATTAGTAATTGCGACATAAACCCTTCTTCTAGGAAATGCTTTAATTCTCTGTTATACTTCCGTCATTAGAACTAGAATTGATGGACATCCGTACAACTACTAAAACTTCTCGAACGGTTCCTAACTGTTCATAAGCTCGAACAAATATATGGGTTTCCAGATTTCAATTGTGTAGGGTTCGGACACATGACAGCACAGTTATAGGAATTTCATTTCCGGAAACTACAAGAAGTTCTGTAATAATTAGAGCCCGGTAACTGGAGAGCAATCGCAGCGGCGGTGTGACTGTGTTTAGGTGGGCGGGGAAGGCTGGACGATTATGATACGACACGACAAATCATCATCACTCAGTTCAGTTTAGCATTGGATAGCGGATAGGGAGTGTTGATTTTTTTGATATAGACGTAGTTATTAATTGCAGTTTATTTCTGACTTTCCCGATTTGTTTTACAACGGGAGTAAGATAGTTTGTAAAGCGTGTAAAATACATTTGATGTCAAATAAAAAGTGGAACTGTACAAGACACGTAAATTCCGCACAGCATAGAAAAAGAAAATTGGGCATCCCACCGAAAAGTGCCTTTTTTATGTAATTATTATGTTGATAAACTCATTTGTCACTAGGCTTACTCGATAAACAACCGTTTAAGAACTTTTGGGACAAATACAATCCCGAGTTGCGGTTGCCAACGAAGAAAACGTAAGCATGTTGCATTTGTACGCGATCACGTGGAAAAGAAAATGAAACGCATATTGAAAAAACAGTTTCTTTGGTTATGTGTTGACGAGACAACAGACTGTAAAAAAAAATCAATTGTAAATATTATGGTACGCATACTAAACCATAGTAAACCTACATTACCACTGTTACTAGCTAGCCGAAGACTACAAGAGTGTATTGCTGCAGCAATTACGAAGGTTGTACTTAGTACGTTGGAAAAATTTCAAATTTCAAAAGATAAAGTGTTGATGTTTATTAGCAATGGCGCAGCTATAATGCGCTCGGTAGGCCGTTTTCTTCTTGAACATGGTTGCAAATGTTTACATGTTACGTGCAAAGTGCATGTTTTACATCTTGTGACAGAAACCATTCGACAATGCAAAGCATAAAAAAGTATTTTTGAAATCTCCCAAACGCCTACGACCATTTCACACAGAGCGTCCTGGTATTCGTCAACCACCGGAGCCAATTCTTACACGTTAGAGAACATGGTAGCAGGCAGCTTTTTATTATGCTGAACATTTCAAAATAGTAAAAGCTGTTGTTGCACAATTCAACCCTGCCGAAACTGCAGCTATTAAGGAGAGCCAGTCGAAATTACAAGATATTTCCGTTGTAACAGATTTTAAAAATATTCGTAGCTACTATAAAGGATTAGCTGACGCAATAGACCAATTACAAAATAGATCCTTATCATTATTGGAGTTTCTACAAATTATGGACGGAATGCATACACAGCTACTGACTATACATGACGCAAAATATAATCGCGTTTTAGAAAAGTTCGAGAGTGTGCTACAGAAAGGTCCCGATTTTAGCACACTAAAACAAATTTGTGATGGTGTATCGAATAATCCACTGACTAAGTACAAAGAGTATTTTAATCATGCATGTATAACATCGGTAGATGTTGAACGCTCTTTTTCAAAATATAAACTCATTTTCTCACCACGGCGAACATCACTCACCGAGACAACTGTGGAAACACATCTAATGGTGTCAACGTTTTGCCACTCTTATCCATATGCTGTTAATACTGATAATGGTGCTTCTAGTTTTACTGTTCCGCAGCCAAGGCTGCTTAAAAGGGTGTGTTTCACTACTTTTTACATATTATAATTATGTATTAGTTCTGTTATTTTTTTTCTATTTTCTTACTATTGTTTTTGTATACTAGGCAGGTACGGTTATGGCACGGCTCTCTGTTACATAAGCAAAATTTGGGAAAACGTCTGTATACTAATTCTAAAATTTAACACGGAATCTAAATTTGACATAAAAATGGCAGTGTTCCATTCAAAATAAGGAAGTTAAATGCTACTTTCGGTATAAAAGAGAGATACCGGCACTTGAAAATATTTTGGCTGAACTCGTTTTAAAGGATAATTTGTGTATGTAAATTTTCAAATTTCTATTTTACTCTGTTCCCCATATACTTTTAACCGACGCTCATCGTGACATACCCTGTATATACAGACTCCACGGTTAATAAGAAATACAATCAATTAGTTGGTAGTGGTTATTGAATTATATAGAACGAGTCTTACAAAAACATTTAACTTAAACAAACTTATTCTATTAGGAGAGCGTTTCCTGTCGTTTGAAAGTGCGCGAATTTGCTCAGCACATTTCTGCTTCAGCATTTAACCATTTTCTCAGTTGAACTCGCGTCGGAACCGTACCTAAGACGATGGTAAATTGAATTCTGGAAAGTTTAATCGATTCTCGAATTTCACAAATCCGTTGTGTTATTGAATTCGGCCAGCTGTCGATAAGTTTGTTGTATAAATGAAATGGAAGTAAAAACGTATCTAAGGAAGGGGACTGTGCGTTCTGCTTTTAAAACAATGAAATAAAGCGATAAAAGATGGTTGTGAATGTAAAATAAGATTTACTAATTTTAGAAACGATTTGAGCAAAAAAGTAAGGGCCTCTATTTGATTAATGTAATTTTATTAATGTAATATACCAAAATGTTGACTTAAGTTAATCCGATTTTAACAAAAACTTCTGTAGGGTGTACGGCACCATTATGAAATAGATCCATTAAATTTGAAGCAATTTGTTTTTAAAAGAAATGGTGGCGCAGGTCAATTTGATTTTTAACAAATAATCATTTTAACAATTTTAAGCTTTCCCCACTTTTGGTTTTGAAGTAATGACGTTGACAACTTGTTAAATGATAACTAAAGCTGGCCACGAGCGGTACTGCGCAGTAGCGTAGAGTCGACCAGGCCTCGCGTTTCACTAGAGTTATTCTGCTGATAGAGATGTTTGCTGCCGCAAATAATTTCGCTCGTCTTTTAAATAAAAATTAAATAACACGTGCTCAAAGACTTACCATTTTAGGAGTCCTCCGTGAAATCACAAAGTGAATAATGTCTGTTAAGTATCTGCAACATTAGATATGTTTCAACTGTAGTTCTTAATATTGTCAAAATATTTATGATAATAAAACGCGGCCTGTAACCATGTTCCCCAACGAGTTAGAATAGGTTCTGGTGGCTCTGGTATACGGGGGCACAATCTGTGAAATTCACGAATACGTTTCGGTGATTTGACAAATACTGCTTTGGTATTCGCTATTAAAGCGTCTACCTCAGGATAACATTTTCTGATACTATCCGCCACAAGATTGAGAGCATGAATTTTACACGTAATAACAAATTAGCAGAATGCTTTTTAAGAGACCTGCCTACAGAAAGCATGTTTGCAGCACCATCACTCACTAACATCATGAGTTGGTTTGTTGAAAGTTCAAACTTGTCCAATGTACTTAACACTAACTTTGAAATTACTTCGGCAGTACACTGTTGTATTACGAATCGCGATAAAACGGTGTTTGTGCATTTCAATCAGCGACGACTTGTCCTTCCTCAGTTTGGCGTTAATTTTGGCTATAACTTTTCAAACAGTGTCAAATTGCTTGGGATATACATTGATTATAACCTGTGTTTGGGTGAACAGATCAACAATATTTGTAACTGCTAACACTATACCATGCCCAGCTTACTCGATTTTTGCGTATAATATTCTAATATGGGGCCGTGTCGATTACCAACGCGTAGTGGTTTGTCAAAAAAGAATTCTTAGGTTGATTTTTGATAAATCCTACAGAGAATCATGTAGGTCCTGGTTCATCGAAAAGAACTTATTGACCGTTCCATGTTTGTACATATACCGCGCGGTAGTGTACGTCAGGAGCAATATGGACCGGTTCAAAATGCCTCCAAATATATTCAACACTCGCAGGGCGGACTTATATATTCAACCGCACAAAACATCTCTATTTGAAAGATCGACCTTATATTCATTTGCAAAAATGTATTCTGCACTGCCCGTTATTTTGAAAAATATTCCTGAACTAAATGCATTTAAAAGTGCAGTAAAAAAGTTCTTGATATCTAAAAGTTATTACTCTTACCAGGAATATTTTACTGACAATTCCGCTGGGCATTACTAATTGTTTTGCTGTTCTAAATGTTTTTTATATTGTGTTGTCCGTTTTATTACCTTTATTTTAACTTTAATTAAGCCTGACGTCAACACTTATTGTGAAAGACAATAAAACATTATTGTTATTATTAATAAAGAAGGGGTTAAAGCTGATGAGGAGCGAATCAAAGCAATATGTAAAACGCCAGAACCAATAAATGTTAAGGAACTACAAAGATTAAACAGAACAAAATTCTTTATAGCTACCAGTAGCTACCAGTACAAATTTCCGTACCAGATTCTACTATACTTTTGTTGAATAGTTTCATAATAGATTTAAACAGTTTCATGTATACTGTAAAGTTTAATTTTTCGGTAAAAAAAAAGAAATTATAGTAGATTCCTAAAACTCAAAGTGGTGGATTTGCAGAATAGAATAACATCTGTCACGCGCATAATAGCACTGACAATACTGGGTTTTGCTAGAAGGCCACGGTTTCGTAAATGTATAGCTGGTTACCTACTATATCACTAATGCATTGACAATTTTCTTTTCAAAGTTACACATAGGAAAAAGTGCGTAATAAAAAAAAGGACCCGCTATGTACAAAAACGTTTAAATATTCATCAGATTTTAAACATTTTAAACAAAAACTGTGAGCTTTCATTAACAAAGTAAAACGGGCTAAATATAAAACTACAAACAATTTACCTTATAATAACTGAGTTTGTTCTATCTAACGATTTGCAATCCACTTAACCCATTACATCGTGACCCTATAAAACAATAACAATAATAATACGAATCAAAGATCTGACAGTTCTTAAAGAATTTAACCAATTTCTGAATTATTTCGACATTTACAACGATTTTAATTTACTACAATCGTGACGAGTTTTGATTAGGTTAATTGCCGTTCATGGAATTCGAATAAGAACACAGAAATTATCGTCAATTTGGAAAACATTTCGTATAAGGAATCGTTTATTCGAAATTCACCGATTATTCGAATCCGTTGAGATACCGCAAATATTTTCGGTCTTTAAGAGGATATTTTAATTAAAATTAATGACCGAGAATGTGTCGAAATGCCTACTGTGGTGTTCTCGATGTTACTTCGTTCGTTGTCGCTGTAAATTGTTGTCTGTCTACGTATTTGGTACATGGTATGTACAGTACTGGGTAAATATTTTCAGTTTGCTTCCAAAATCTGTAGAAAAACATTTTAAAAAGTCAAAATTTTATGCTATTCAATTTGGAGAATTAAGAATGGCTCGTGTTGAAGCACCTTGTTCTATCGTGTGTTTCCTAGAGTATTGATGTTAGTTGCTTTATAATAACCAGTTCAAAGTTTTCCATACATTTAGGGAAATGCACTCCGATAGGTTTATCGAATTAGAAATCTTTATCCAGTTTTCTAACTTGATGTATATATATACAGAATGTCCACGGTTAGAGTGACAAGAGGAAAAACTTTTTTATTTGACATTTTAGGGAAAAGCAGCATACTTGATTAAAAGGTTTGCTTGTGTTTAAAATGAGATTGCCGTGGAGAACATATTGAATGTCCGGAAACTAAAAAAGTACGAAAATGTCATAAGAGTAAACTACCATTATTTTTACTATTTCGAAAAAATGACACTAGGAAAAGTTTATTGGAATTTAAAGCTACAACAGATTTTCAATTTATGGCCTTTTTCTCCTTTATCGTAAAGAAATATTTTTATCGAATATTTTGCTTGTGATTTAAAATAATTATTATTTAAACCTTGGCGTTATTTCACTTTACTTCAAATAGTAGGTGGTGACGAAAATGACATTTTATGTTTCACTTGTGTCACTGTACATCGTTAAAAATACCCAAGAATAAGAATTATCAAAAAATGCTAACTCTTCAGCAAAAAAATTATTTAATACAGTACTACGGTAAGGGTGGTAACAGTTATCATCAAGTAATTCAAGAATTTAACGAAAAATACCCCGGTGTGCATGTGCCACAGTCGTCATTACATAAAATAATTCATAAATTTTTGATTTGCAATTCTTTTTGTGCTTCCGATGCTCATCTTCTCAAATCATAATCATGAATTATCATTCGACGATCAAGACCAGCTTTAAATTGATTAAATACATATTGGGAGAGCTGAAACAGCTTTTGGCATCTCGTCCTGCCGGAGGATACTTGCTGTTCTCACCGCTGTAATTGTTGCAACGATGTAACTTTCTTGTAGCGATGCACTACCGTTTTTAACGAATATCGACCTTTTTTTCCACTTTTCCAATACTCCACGGCAGCACGTCTGTAGTCGATATCTATGTCTATTGCATCTGGGAGCTCTTGTTCTTGGTCAATAACATCCATTTCCTCTTCGATGTCATAATTTACGTTATCATCTTCTTCCACGACCACAAGCTGCACTCCAGGATACTCTGAAGTTGAGCTCAAATCGTAGATTACTTCTTGTTGTACTTCAAAAGCAGGATCATTAACGCTGCTCACAATTTTATCGAAAAGTTTATCTGCTAACGACTGTTCGGGACCATTAACTGGACTTGCTACAATACTTTGCGGTGAGTAATGATTATTTATCAGAGTTGTTAATATCGTTAAGATGTTAAGTGGATTCAAAGCGCACCCAGCCATGGCTGATGTATCACTGTTTCTTTTTTAACCGTTTCACTTTTATATACACGTAATTTTCTTGGCACTCATATCAACTCCTCCTAGAAAAATCTCAAAGTTATTTTAGGGATATGAATACGTGTTTCTGAAAATATTCGGAAATCGAAGCCAAAATATACGCAGATTACTAACATTATGACGCACTTTAATATATTTTCGTACTGTATTATATAATCCCAAGTTCTCTATTCTTTTTCGCGATTTATAGTCACTAGTAGTTAATGGAAGTGCAGAATTTTTCACTGTCTAATAGATCGTTCATGATAGATGCCAAATGCACATAAATAGTAAACGGAAGACCAATCAGGTATAATAACGGAATATATATATGCGCGCGGTCGCGCTTTATAAAAAATATTTCCTCTATTATATGTAACCGAGGAAAAAAATGGAAAAAAAGGTTAAATGTAGTTTGTGGAAAAAAATTATGACCCGTCTAGGGCGAAAATTGTAGCCAGGGTGGTGAAAAAGGCGTGAAATTTTTCTCCCCCTACCCCACCAAGGTGGGGGAAGCATTTATCTATAGTCCGTTTGAAAGCCCCTTTGAAGTAGAATATTTTGGTTTTTAATTCATCCCAATAGCTTGCGCGGCTCTGAAGTTATGATGAAAAATGCGTTTTTAGGGGTAATTTCAGACGCACCCTACACCCCCTTAAGGTGAATATGGGCCGCTAAAAAAAGGGTCCTTTACTTTTTGATGGTCTATCAATATACCAAGTTTCATCGAGATCGGAGAGTCACAGTTCTGTCAGTTTGCTTGTGAGAGTCTACTAATATTTTGACACCTACAAAACAAAGTAAATCTAAACGATGGTGAACAATATATGCTCAACACTGTATAATGTACAAGAATAGAATAGAAAGGAGATTTCCAATATTTACAAAGCTGCTAATTAATTGAATCAATTATACCTATCTCAGGCATTCGTCGCGAAATATTTTTTTTTTCGTTTATTTTCAGTTACGGTTTTCACGCCAGCAGCATCTTGACAGCCCGCCATACAATCCGTATTTACTTAAGTACATCTTGTGTTGTACGCTCCATGTGTGTATAATAAATTACTCTTAATTAAAATTCTTGTATTGTTGTAACCGGAAATGTCTGAGGTTTATTTATCCAATTAGTTGGTAGTGATAAGTACATTTTGTAATTGGTCGCTGTGTAAGAATCCTTTTTATGGTTTCCTTTTTTACTCGCTGTGGAATAGATTAAAACTGTTTAGGTAAAAGCGAGCAAGAGACGTAGTTGGTTCTAGTCAAGCTTAATTAGGTAGAGATTGCGTTTATTTCAATAAATTAGGAATCGACTATGTTTATACAGCGAGGTATTAAAGTATAGTGCGAGAGTCCGAGTGTATCGCACGTGAGTCTGCAGCCCTTATATTAATTCAGTTTTCTATAAACCCAGTGTTAATTTTAAATATCTTTATTATCTAACGTGCCGTGTTGCCCGGTACAAGATGAATGCAATTGTCCAGATAAAGTATATTCTAAGTTCGTTGGTATAATTAAGTATTGCGTGGATACATGTTTTCATGTTGTTAAATATTACAAGTACTGTTCTAATCTGTGACTAACTTTTATCAATGTTGGATTGTTTCCTAATGGTCATGACTAACTTAGATATACTGAGTATTTTAAAAAAATTATATAAGCTACATTCTTACAACGTAACTACATTGGCGGATACTTTTTATAAGGAAATTGTGCTATACGTTTTCCTAAATATCTTGAAAAATATCAATTTTAGATGCGTAATGAATAGAGTTGCTCAATAGCGCCAACAGGCAGTGGCGGAGGTTCCATACAACCCTTAGTATAACTGGAAGTCTCAGCCAGACTTCCGAAACAGTCTCATGTCATGGAGTGATCCAGGCTCCCCAGCAAACATCAGTTCTACATTTGCTTTAAAAATGTTGCCTACGTCGCGAAAACGACCAATGTTGGACAAAGTTATAGAATTTATAGTAGAAATGCCTGACCTAAATTATGATGGCGTTAAAATTCAATGTGTAGTTTGTAACATCCCTTGAATGTGTTGGTCCAAAAGGGATTGTCTACGTCACGTAAACAGTAAACAGCATTTTTCAAAAAAAAATTGCACACGACACTATGACAAATTTAAATTTAAATTATGTGTCACCTTTATTGCATGTAATCTACCGTTAAATTTACTAGACAAGGAAGCATATGTCTTCTATTGGAATAAATATTCGGACTGCAAATTACCAAGTGGGGCATCGTTACAAAGAACTGTGCCATCTGCTCGTGAACATGTTGAAAAAAGAATTAAATCGGAGTTGAAAGATAAAAAACTGTGGTTACGTGTGGACGAACCAACAGATCGTAGAAAATATTCTGTGGTTAATGTAATGGTACGTACAAGGGAACCACATCAATCGTCACCTTCAATTCTATTAGCTTCCAGACGAGTACAACAATGTACTGCCGAAGTAATTTCAAAGTTAGTGTTAAATACATTGGAAAAGCTTGAACTTTCAACAAACTAACTGCTGATGTTCATGAGTGATGGTGACGCAAACATGCTTTCTGTAGGCCGGTCTCTCAAAAAACACTGTGCTAACTTGTTACATATTACGTGTAAAATTCATGCTTTCAGTCATGTGGCAGATAGTATTAGAAAATGTTATCCTTTAATAGCGCATACAAAAGCAGTGTTTGTCAAATCCCCAAAACGTATTCGCAAATTTCACAGACTGTGCCCCCGTATGCCTGAGCCACCAGAGCCTATTCTTACACAATAGGGAACATGTTTACAGGCCGCGTTTTATTATCATAAATATTCAGAACAATTACTTCGGACTAGGCAATAGAAAATTTTCAAAATCCTTCGGTGTCGTTAGTGGAAGCTCTGCAAATAGTGCAACATGTTCACGCACAGCTATGCGCGGTAGAAGACGCAAAAAATGTTTGTGTTCTAGAAAGGTTTGAAAGTGTTTTAGAGAAAGATTCTGAATTTGGCACATTAAGAGAAATTTGTGAAGGTGCGTCAACAGAACCGTTAAGTTGTTCCAAAGATTATTTTAATTACGCAAATATAACGTCACTACATGTAGAACGTTCGTTTTCTGCATATAAACACACTTTTTCCTCCCGCCGCACTCGGTTTGCTGAAACAACCGTGGAAACATATCTAATGTTGCAGATATTTAACAGACATTATTCACTTTGTGATTTCGCGGAAGACTCTTAAGACGGTAAGTGTTAGAGCACGTATTATATTTTATTTCTGATAATACAAAAAATCAAGTAATAAATCGAATAATAATAATAGAACCAATCAAGAATTATATACCTGAAAAGTTGTGAAACACTTACTCTTTTAAGTAGCATTATCAAGTAGGTTGACGGGCTGCATTGGAATTACCGGACATTAAAAGTAGAAGCTCCATTATCAGTATTATCTCCCACAGGATAAGAGTCGTAAAAAGTTGACAGCATTAGATATGTTTCCACAATTTTCTCGTTGAACGATGTTCGTCGTAGTAAAAAAGTGTGTTTATATTTTGAAAAAGCTCGTTCGACATCTAGGGATGTAATACATGCATGACTAAACGGATACTCTAAAACTGTGGCAGCAAGACTGAACTCAGTTCAGTCTTGCTGCTGATGATGATAGCTTGGCTATCGAAACGTGCGTCCAGTACGAATTAAGTGTTGTGGTAAGGGTTTAGTGAACTGTTTCAATACATGCATGATTAAAACACTCTTTGAAGTCTGTTAATGAGTTTGTCGATGCACCATCACAAATTTGTTTTAATGTAATAAAATCGGAATCTTTCTTTAACACATTCTCGAACTTTTCTAAAAGGCGATTATATTTTGCGTCATTTATAGTGCGTAGCAGTGTATGCACTTCGCCCACTATTTGCAGTGACTCCACTAACGACAACGCTCTATTTGGTAGTTATTCCATTGCGTTATGTAATGCTTTATTGTTGCTATGAATAGTTTGTAACTCTATTTCAACGGGAATATCTTGACATTTTGTCTGGCTCCAATGAATATGACACTTTTTTTGTATTTTTATGATAAAAATAGGTATGTATTTAAAAAAGATAAGTATTTACTCTTTTTCCATTTGAAATTTTAATCGTAATAGTTGGACACGCTGTATAATGTTCTCGAAAAATTTATTTGGATTCTAATACCCTATACGGTCAATAATTGCCCAAAATTTCAATTTTCTAAGTTAAACACTACCACAGTTATTAAAGTTCACGTGCATCTGTCAAAAATTTTCAAAAAATGCAAGTATTTCAAATATGGTTAGAAATGGCAACTAAGTTGTTTTATCAAATAAACCTTAAAATTGAATTAGAAATTCAAAAATGTAATAATATATAGGTTGCTCCATTTAAAATAACAAAGTTGACAGCTATTTCCGGTATAACCGGAAGTGTCAGATTATTAAACATATTTTAGTTCAATAGTACATATTACCAAGTTTTAAGAATTTTCCAATATCTACTCTTTCATATATCGATCGATACAGTTCCCGGTGAGACACCCTTTACACTGTATAATAAAAGTCAGGAACATTGAATGTTGGTGCTTAACAAATAAAATTTGAAAATGACTTTGTAACACGTCAATTTTGCTTACTTAATTTTTCCAGGCGATCTTTTTTACTATCTGAATCAATTTTGCCATCAACTGTGACGTGATTACAATTTTTTCAAAAGCAACTCTAATACATATGTAGGTTTCTTTTTGTAGTTTGTTTTTATGGTAATACTGTGTAAGTGGGATCTGTTCACCATTCAAACTACGAGGGATGGCCGTAAAATAAGGTTCCCATATTTTTTAAAAATAGACAACATTCTTTATTTCCTTAACATTACACATCGTTTTAAAGGTAAAAACTTAAGCTATTTTTCGACATAATCGCCATTTCTATCCAAGCATTTTTGCAGACGGTGCTCCAACTTCTGAATCCCCATGTCGTAAAATTCTGCCGCCAGTTAAAATCTTTTCAATTGTGGTGTTGGAAATCTCAGGAATACGAAAAGCGAGTTGACGAATGGTGATCCTCCGATCTTCAAGCAGTATGCTCTCGACCTTTTCAGCGATTTCCTCTGAAACTGATGGTCTTCCGCTCCGCTCTTCATCGTGAATTTCCGTCCGACCTCCAGTGAATTCCCTACACCATTTGCGGACGTGTTGAACAGCTATACACTTTTCTCCATAAACTTCGGTTAATTGACGATGAATGTCTATAGATGAAACCCCTTTCACGTTTAAAAAACGTATCACAGCGCGAATTTCGCACCTGGCGGTAGCGGCGATCGCGATTTCCATCTCGGACGGCTGCTTAGCTAACACTGAGCGGCGTAACGAGACGGAAATGGTACGTATATAGAGTGGGAGAGCTGCTGCATACGCCAATGTTGTTGGATTTCGTCTTATTGCTGCTGTAGGGCTTTGGGAACCTTATTTTACGATCATCCCTCGTATTTTGTAATTTTGCTCAGAAATCTTTTCTTTTTTCTAAGAACATAGTAAAGGACAAAAACTGTATCAAATTTTGGCAAAAAGAATGAGGGTTGTTGTTCAAAAAAACTGAAAATTTCTTAGTGGCGCTAGTAATAACTTTTTTGGCAATATACAAGTCATAACTACATATTGACGTTTACGTTATTGCTGAGATGCATTTTGTGTCAATGCATTCGCCAAAAATAGCATGACTTCTTGGATTCAAAAGTGCATTTCTTTTTGCTTAGTCCATTCTTTCCGGCCACATCTCTCGTAATATCTGGAGCGTGAAAACCTCGAAATAATACCCTAGGGTATTGCCGAGTTTTCGTGGAACAACTATGTACTACCGAGGGGTATAATGCCGTTCGCAGTACCAAATGAAATATCTTCACTATAGAATTCCGT
Organism: Dynastes tityus; assembly: GCA_029618875.2. Lineage (NCBI taxonomy): Eukaryota > Metazoa > Arthropoda > Insecta > Coleoptera > Scarabaeidae > Dynastes > Dynastes tityus. The sequence continues at coordinate 29,228,114 of JAROYD020000010.1, read as the reverse complement.
CGACAGCTGACGGTATAACGTACAATATAACCGGTGCCCGAGTAATGCATTTCACCAAATGAGTCGAAAGGAAAGGAGTTTATTCCATTGTGGCTACTATAATACTATACCAGTTAGTACATATATACATACATACACTACCGTTCACAGAAGTTTGATCAAGAGAAAAATATTACAGTATGATCGTCAAAGAACGCAATTGAATAACGTTGGAGTTACAACTACATCTGACAGTTAAATCCAAGATTGAAACATCAAATCACGTTTGACATTTATTGACAAGTTTGACAATTCAAATTACATTTGACATTTATTGACGTATCTTATAAATTCTGTTATGTTTACTGCAAATCACCAATAATTTATCATTGAAAGCTATTTTCGTAATGGACAAAAGTAACATAATGGGGAAAAGTCTTATTCTATGCAACTATGTATGGATGGATTTCGTTTTCAGTTTCCACATTTTGCAGTATCATATCTTGATTTATTTTGCTGTGTTGCTAAATTTTACAGTAAGTGTCAAACCCGATAGTGGTAGACTCAAGAAAAAAACTGTTGAAAATATTGTAGATGTGAAAAGTATAGATCATTCATCTAATAAGTCAATCAAGTCAATTGGAGAGCTTTCACAGGAAACCAATTTGTCATATCGTACTTGTCAGCATATTCTTAAAAAAGATCACGAAAAATATTCATATAAAATTCGTGTTGTGCAAGAACTCAAGCATTTGGAATGCATATTTGTTTTAAACACATGTCTAATTTAAATGAAGGATGTATTACCAACAATTGACTAATAACCAATGATAATGCTAATGTAGCTCATGTTATTGATGGATTCACTCACGGCAAAAGCAATATAAAATAAGGGAGCACTAGCAAAGGAGCATGTTTCTGCCTATCCTGCGTCATCAGTGTTGTTCCGTGTGCTTCTATACCTCACACCACTATTTTCCTCTCAGTTTATATCACTAGTTTCCAAACAAATAATTTCATAAAATCAGCATGGCGTGTTGTGAAAAATCTTTCTAATTCTGTAACTTAAAAAAAAAACAATATTGAATTAAAATTTAGCCAAGATATCGTTTCCAGCCCTACATCTGTAGCGAATCATTTCAATGATTATTTCAAAAACGCTCCTCTAAATTTAATACAATGAAGGTTTGTTTTTTTCTACATTTGAACCAGTCCTTTGAACCGTTCAAAATAGTTCACCAATGCAAATCATGGTATAGCTGTATTGCCACCTTGACTGGAAACAATATTTTAAAAATAATACATATTATATCTAGATAAGTAGTTAAAAAGAAAAGGAATTAATTCTTTACTGAACCATAACAAGTCTTATTAATTATCATTATCAAATGAACAAACATATTCAGTAATAACAAATTTATTCAAACTTTTTCTCGAATTTTTCTTAAAAGTAGAATATCCTGGACGGGAAGAGAAGCACTTTCTGACCATTCGATAGCTAAATTGAACGAGCTGATAACTTCATCAATGTTAAATATTTGACTATTGTTTTCATCTACGTTTTCTTCAGCATGGTTTATAGGCACGTTCATAAGTGAATCCAAATGATGGACTTCCGTAACTTCATTTTGTCCTTGCGCCCATTCCATTATTTCAGAGTTCCTTGCAACATTGCCTCTTACTACTGAGTTAAATAAAGTAACAATATGAACATTACCCTCTTCTGTGAAACGACCAATTGGTAAAGTGAAATTACCATCTTTATGTGAAGAATATATCTTGAAAGCATTAACAATTACACTCTGTTGAACTTCGCTCCAAGACTCCACTGCGATGTATGGTACACCTTTCAGCGTAATGCTATTTAACGCTATGTTTATATCTTGATTCTGAGATGCTAATGTTGCTAACAAATGCGATAACGTACTTTAAGAGATTTAATGGTGTGCTGATCCAGTGGTTGTAGGTAAGGGGTCATGTTCGGAGGAAAAATTTTGAGGTGTTTATTGTCAGTCGCTCCATGACGCCTTGTTGGATAAATAAATTGCTCCATAAACCATTTCCCAAACAACTTTGTCGTCTGCCACGCATTTTTGGAAGAACGATAATATAGCAGAATAATAACATTTTTAAAGCCCCTTGGACGGGTTGCTTTCCCAATCATCATTAAGGGCAATTTATGATTGCCAGTAACATTAACCCATTGCATTAAAGTGACCTTTCTGTTTCTTCGCCCAGATGCGGTTACTTCATTTTGATGAACATTAGTTTTATTTAGCAATCCTTTGTACACTAATCCTGTTTCGTTACAGTTATAGATTTGGTCTACTACATATTGATTTTCATTGTTGAATGATACTTTTAAATGTTTCTAAGAACACTAGAACTTGCGAAGCGTCGCATGAGAGTTTCTTTCCAGAAATAGTCAATAAGCGAACGCCATGTCTTTTTTGAAGTTGTTTACCCACCCATCACTTGCCAAAAACTCTTTAGTAAATCTCATTCGACCACAAATTTAACATTCTACCTTTTATCAATGATCTTCCTATTAACATAACAGATAACTTTCGAGATTTTCATGGCTATCAAACTAGATTCGGACAGGATCTCCTCAGTCCAAAATCCAGGTTGACTATGTATCAGTATGCAGTCGCCCGAAATTCTAGCTATTAAGGTTTACAACAAACTATCTTCATTCTGGAAGAAGTTCAATTTAGCTGCAATTTAAACAGCAAGTACAACATATATTGCTTAGAAACGGCTTTTATTCACTACAAGAATTTTTAACAACTAATGTTACTTGATTTTAATTGCATCTAAATCTGTAAATGCTTTAAAGTTTAAGCCCTCCGTCCAATCACCTTATATTATTGCGTTTGTAATTGCAGGTTTGCTTAATGTCTTTTTTATTGCTATTATTGTTGTATTCCTCTTTGTATTTTATGTTTCTTTTGGACCACTTTCTGTACTTTTGTAAATCGTTAGAAATAAATGAAATAAATAAACTAGCAAGCAGTATATCTCATGGCACCATTTAGTACCAAGAGATACAAGCCATGCCGCCTAGAAATCAGCGACAAAGAACCGTGTACAGACGGTTTGGCATCTGTACCCAGCTAAAAAAAATAATAAATTTCTGTTCCTAATTTAACTTCTTGTACTTTCTTAATTTCTGCGCATTTAGCCAAACTTCCATGAGCGGCAATGTATATGGAATAGCGGAAATGCAGACTTTTTCGTATATAGAGACAATTCTGATCGCCTATTCTTTTCTCTTTGTCTCTCTTCTGTGCCGTGGAACAATAAACCGTGACTCATTGCTTCTTCGTATCGCCAGCGAGCTACGGGTTCCGATCTCTGCGTGATGCATGACTAGGCATAATTCGTGTGGCGCCCCTCTATTATACTTTTTCCCTTCTTCGGATAATTATTTATTTTTTTCGGTTAAATCCCGTGTATAAGCTTCATTAGCGCCCGACATTCTACACGAGATCGATATTGTAGAATGGGATTACGCTGAGGTATTTTTCTTCTTATTATTAATGGAACTTTACGTGTACTCTGCGTAGGTATAAATGATTATAGGGGTAGAGATGTAATGGATATACATATTTACGGATAAAAATAATCAAGAGAAATGTTCCTAAAAGGATTAAAAATGTGAACATTTTAGGAGTATAAATAATAAATTTAGTTTGTGGTATAATTAATAGAATTATTTAGTACTATTACTTAATCTAGAAAATTTTAAACTTAAATATAAGGCGTTCAGTGCAAGAGTGGCCCAACTCACATCTTTTTAATAAACGGTTTTTGGTTTGTATAATCGGAATGTGTTAGCATAGTACAAACCCAAGTTTATTACTCCTTATTACTTACTACAGTTAGGTGGGCGGGGAGGGCTGGTCGATTATGATACGACACGATTCTACTGATATAGACGTAGTTATTAATTGTAGTTATTATTAGAGCGGGCCAAGAGCGCCACGCGCCAGGTTCGCAATCAGGCTGCCGGGCGCATATATGTATGTAAACATAGGTAATTTAAATATGTAATTATTAGGACGAGGACCAAAACCGCTGTCTATTACGTCGTGAAGACGCGCAAATATACACCTGCAGTTTGGGTGTTCGTTGATAAATAGGGCGTTGTTCACAGTGGGCCACTACAAAAAAAGTTCATTCATCGACGGCTACGAACTAACAGCGCGCTTATTCATTTACGAATGACGCGCTCTATTCATCAACAAATGACGAGTCTGCAGATGTTACGTTTGCACCACTTCGTGGCATACTAGAAACAAGCGTCGGTGTGCTCGCTTTAGTGATTATGTCTAACGTAACTATTCAAAATAAACGGCCATTACCTACGAAAGTTAATAAATTTCTTAGTGAATTTGTGGATTTACACTACAATGGGAGTACAATTTTCTGTAAAGTTTGTAAAAAGAAACTACTGTGCTGGAGCAAACGTGATTGTGAAAGACATATAAATAGCGCACACCACAGAAATAAAAGAAATGGTGTGTCACAACAACGTCAATTTCAATTAGAATTGCTTTTAACGTTTATGGTATGTGGTCTACCACTTCGTATACTTGATAAAAAAGCATTTCGAAAATTCTGGGGTACATACAATACCGAGTGGATACTACCATCTCGGACAGCGTTACGGAGAGATATTCCACGAATACGTGAGGACATTGAAAATCGAATTAAAGCCGAATTAAAAGATAAACAGCTGTGGCTATGTCTTGATGAGACGACAGATTGCAAAAAAATTCTATTTTGAATATAATAGTGCGCGTATTAGATCCTATTAAACTAAATTTTGCAATTCTATTAGCCAGCAGAAGATTAAAACAGTGTACTAGTAAAGCAATTACGGCCGTAGTTCTCGAAACGTTACAAAAATTTCAAGTGTCAACCAGTCAACTGTTGTTGTTCATGAGCGATGGTGCAGCAACAATGTGTAGTGTAGGCCGTTCCCTTAAAGAAAAGTGTGAAGGACTTTTACATGTTACGTGTAAAGTCCATGCTTTACATCTTGTGGCACAAACTATTCGAGTGTTACCCGGAGGTGGATGCATTAATAGCAAACACAAAAAAAGTGTTTCTCAAAAGTCCTAAGAGGACTAGGGCATTTCACAGGTTATGCCCTGGTATTCGAGAACCACCACAGCCCGTTCTTACGCGTTGGGGAACGTGGTTAAAAGCCGCTTTTTATTATAATGAACATTTTCAAGAAGTCAAATCCGTTATTTTGCAATTCGTCCCTGCCGAAGCTAGAGCTATTAGGATGAGCCAGAAGGGATTTCTCGATATTTCTGTTGAAACACATCTAAAGAATATTAGCAACAATTACAAAGGGTTAGTAGACGCGATAGAAAATTTGCAAAATTCTGGATTGTCGTTGGTAGAATCAGTGCAAGTCGTGGACGAAGTTAGTACATTGTTACACAGTATAAACGATGCAACAAGTGGACGAGTTTTAGCTAAGTTCGATAGTGTTTTAAAAAGAATCCGGACTACACGAGATTAAGACAAATGTGCGATGGGGCATCTGCAGATTCCTTGACTAAGTCTAAAGATTATTTTAATTACGCCTGTCTTACTTCGGTAGACGTGCAACGGTCGTTTTCGAAATATAAGAACATTTTTCGTCTCGGCGAACATCCTTCACCGAGGCAAATGTGGAAATTTATCTGATGGTGCAACTTTTTAAACAAGCCTATCCGCATTATTAAGAAGGATAGAATTTATTTATTATATCTTTATTTACAGTTACATTATTAAGTACAACAGAATAAAAAAAGCGTTCAGTTTCTCAGTTATTTCCTTATTACATCCCATTTACAACGCATACCGTTTTCAATCAAATAAAAAATCATAATAAAAATAAAAACACCTCAGCCTGTACATATATACAATAATAATGTTTAGTAATTAGAGCGGATATATATATATCCGCTCTAATTACTAAACATTATTATTGCGTCAGCTTTTATTTTTTTACTCTTGTGTATTAATTTCGAAATATCACATATCTGCTGTGACTCACATATACGCTATTTACAATAAGCGGCCGTTGCGCCTGATTCCAATTCTGTTGGATGGCGCAATTTGGCTCGCTCTAGTTATTATTTAGTGTAGTGCGTTTTGATTTTATTGATACAGACGTAGTTATTAATTGTAGTTTTTAGTGAACATGTCGAAGGCTAAAAAACGACCCATTCAAGACATAGTAAATAAGTTTATTTCTGACTTTCCCTATTTGTTTTACAACGGGAGTAAGATAGTTCGTAAAGTGTGCAAAATACATTTGATGTCAAATAAGAAGTGGAACTGTACAAGACACGTAAATTCCGCACAGCATAGAAAACGAAAATTGGGCATGCCACCGAGAAGTGCATTTTTTTTAATGTAATTCTTATGTTGATAAACTGTAATTTGCCACTAAGCTTACTCGATAAGCAACGGTTTAAGGACTTTTGGGACAAATACAATCCTAAGTTGCGGTTGCTAACGGAGAAAATGGAACGTAAGCATGTTGCATTTGTACGCGATGACGTGGAAAAGAAAATGAAACGCATATTGAAAAAATAGTTTCTTTGGTTATGTGTTGACGAGACAGACTGTAAAAAAAATTCAATTGTAAATATTATGGTACGCATACTAGACCCTAGTAAACCTACATTACCACTGTTACTAGCTAGCCGAAGACTACAAGAGTGTACTGCTGCAGCAATTACGAAGGCTGTACTTAGTACGTTGGAAAAATTTCAAATTTCAAAAGATAAAATGTTTCTGAGCGATGGCGCAGCGATAATGCGTTCGGTAGGCCGTTCTCTTCTTGAACATGGTTGCAAGTGTTTACATGTTACGTGTAAAGTGCATGCTTTACATCTTGTGGCAGAAACCATACAACAATGGTCTCCCGTGGTATATGCATTAATAGCAAGCACAAAAAAAGTATTTTTTAAATCTCCCAAACGCCCACGAACATTTCACACAGAGTGTCCTGGTATTCGTCAACCACCGGAGTCAATTCTTACACGTTGGTATTATGCGGAATATTTCAAAATATTAAAAGCTCTTGTTGCACAATTCAGTCCTACCGAAGCTGCAGCTATTAAGGAGAGCCAGTCGAAATTTCAAGATTTTTCCATTGAAACAGATTTAAAAAATATTAAAGGATTAGCTGACGCAATAGACCAATTACAAAATGGATCGTTATCATTATTGGAGTCTCTGCAAATTATGGACGGAGTGCGTACACAACTACTGACTATACATGACGCAAAATATAATCGCGTTTTAGAAAAGTTCGAGAGTGTGCTACAGAAAGGTCTCGATTTTAGCACAATAAAACAAATTTGTGATGGTGTACCAAATAATCCACTGACTAAGTACAAAGTGTATTTTAATCATGTATGTATAACATCGGTAGATGTTGAACGCTCTATTTCAAAATATAAACTCATTTTCTCACCACGGCGAACATCGGTCACCGAGACAACTGTGGAAACATGGTGTTAACTTTTTGCCACTCTTATCCATATGATGCTAATACTGATAATGGTACTTCTAGTTTTACTGTTCCGTAGCCAACGCTGCTTAAAAGGGTGAGTGTTTCACTACTTTTCACATATTATAATTATGTATTAGTTCTGTTATTTTTTTCTATTTTCTTACTGTTTTTTTTTTATATACTAGGCAAGTAAGGCTATGGCACGGCTCCCTGTTACCGGGCTCTAGTAATTACGTCACTACTGCATCTAACTAGTTCAATTATATATGTACAATGTTGTGAAAAGTTAAAAACAAAGATGAACCTTTGACTTACCTAATTCCAGAAGAAAAAATATTTAAAAGACTACCAGACATGTGTTTGTTGAAACCATGGATCCAGGGATAAGATGATCAGTGTACTTCAACAGAAATTTTTCATTTCACGGCCGTGCGTAAAATTGTTTTTGAAGATATGTACAACCCGTCAAGTTAAAAATTACATCCCAACATTTTATATTAAGACGTCAAGTCGATTTAATCGATTGTCAGTCTGGACCTGATGGAGAATTTAAATGGCTCTCGATCTACCACGATCATGACACTAAGTACATATGCCTCAGACTTTTGCGTTCAAAGCATGCTGTACTTGTTGCTGAAGAATTGATAAAGATATTTTAGCAATTTGGAGCCAGGATAGTAGAAGAATTAAAAATCATGTGACCGGAATTACCCATTGTTCACGGAAGACCACCCCATCCTTAGAGCCAAGGGAGCGTTGAACGTTGTAATCAAGACGTGGGGCATATTCTAAAGTCTTAGATAGTTGAAAGCAAATTTACTAATTGGTCAACTAGATGTTACTTCGCTCAGTGGCAAAAGAATAAGGTAGTTTTTGGCAGTGAGCCGAAATTTGGTTTAAGGTCTACGAATCTTCTACCCCACGTCATTACCACCATAACAACGAGAGAGCAATTGCAAGCTTGGGGAAATGAAACAGAAGTTTCTGCGGAAGAAGAAGCTGTTGGTACTAAAACAGAAGCTTCCGCGGAAGAAGAAAATTTTGGAAGTGAAACAGGAGCTTCTGTGGAAAAAGAAACTTTGAGAAATGACACCGACGATTTCGTGGGAGCAGAAAGCTTAGGAAATGAAATAGAAGCTTTTACTAAAGAACAATTGAATATAACCTGACACAAACGACTTTTAAACAAAAACTGTGCGTCTAACATGGCGAAAATTTTCAAAAGTGTTATTCAACGCATGCGTGTTGTCACTAGATCAATCTACTCTTATTGATTAGAAGTAGTAAATTATGAATTTTACTTAAAATATTAAAATAATAATTTTCCAGTTTGTGAATGCATTTAAAAATTATGACTAGTAATCTACAGATTAATGTAAAAGTAGCAATTAAAATAATAAAGCCTGGTACTCCGAAGCCTTTGATAACAATTACTGTAATGTTTGAGTAGCTTCTCTACGTTTTAAATCTCTGCATCGATATATACAGTTACCATCTATGTCTATATACTACATAATTGCAATCTACGAATCGTATTTGAATTTTTCTATGTTCCGTAGAGCTACTTATCTCGTTCAAGGTTCCAGCTTGTATAAAAATGAGATAAAATATGAAGCAGTAATTAAGGTACATAGATACATAGCACCACATTTCTTATATTGCTGTACGATTAAACTAAAAAAAAAAAACAGAAAGGAGAAGATGGGATTGCTATTCAGTGAAGACCAGAAAACAGAGAGAGAAACAGAAAAAATAATAGCGTTACAAATGTTTAATAATTGCTTCGGATAAATAAGCGTTAAATTGAATTTATTTTTAACGCTGCAGCAGAGGTTGGGCGCGGTTCATAGTACTCTGGCAAGGTTTACAGTCAATTTTATTGAATTATCGTTTTAGTAATAAATGAATATTATGGGGAAGGATATGTTTAATTGTGTACAGCAATAATATTTTTGTGTTAAAAGACGAGCAGCATGTGATTTCGGAATTCATTACTGAAATTATTCAAGGCTACAAGAGAAATGTTAAAAAAAATAAGATTTATAGCAACAAGTTATTATTTATACACTTGGTTACATTTACAGGGGATGGAAAAAGGTACTATCGATATGTGAATAACTGCTGCAGCTGCGTAAGATGCAAAAGAATATTGGCAAATTGATAATGAAGCAAATGCGATAATTTGTTGTCTTGATACTTTATTATATTGAAAATCAGAACCAATGTGTATGAGAATGTCATCCAGTTAATACCTGGTTAATACTGCTCTAGCTATCAGCTGTTGGATTTTCGTTGGTTCGTTGGATTTTCTTCTGCTTGCACTATTTTATTACTTCTTTGTTTCTAGATAGTATTAAGTATACAGGCTCTTTCACGACAATGGTCTATTAAAAGTATCTCTGGAAATGACGAAACTATATTTTTGAAATTTTGGTGGGCGATGTTATAGATAATGGTGTATCCCCTAAAAATATTTTCAACTTCATGGCATTCTTGATAAAAATGGCACACCTTGCATATTACGGATCCTTTAGACATATATATCGTTGAACTTGTCTTTGAAAGGTCAAAGACAAGTTCAACGATATACAATATCATAGATATCGAGATATTAATTTTTTTGTGAAAAAATTGACAAACGCAGAGTTTAACTGAAACATCAAAATCTTTTATTCGGTATTACTCATGTAAACCAGGTTTGGGATTTTCATTAGCAACATAAAATACTCTTTATTGCTATAAATACATATCAAAAATATACAGAGTGCTCCAAAACCCTAGTCCAAACACTAACATGGCAAGATGCAGCACCATATATGCTTAAAACTGGAAAGCTTTTAAAAAAATATATTTCAATATGCATTACGAATAATAAATATTTTTAAAATCTCCTAAAAGGGTACACTTGTATAAAGAATAATTTCCAAATCTAACTTTGCCACCTTCACTAGTTATTACAAGATCGGCACGTGGTTGGAAGCTAGTTTTCTTATGGTAAAAAAATAAAATGTATTGCAGATATAGTGTTATAGTTTCAAAGATAATTCACGTGGTATTAAAGCAGTGGTCGCCAACCCGTCGATCGCGAGCTACCGGTAGCTCTGCCTTCGCGAGCTACCGGTGTAGATATCGTCTAAGTGAATATACCATAAAACAACAGAATGTACTAGTTTGTAAAATTATAGACTAATAAAATTACAACGAATTAAAATTTTAAAATTTTTTTGACGATCACAAACGCTTTCAAATGTAAGTCTATGTCAGTACTGAATAACTAAAGAGTATATGTTTTTTTTTTGTTACGAAATGGTAAATAGAACGTTTAAATAATTCTTCAAAAAACAAATCAGAGACATCTATGTAACAAAAGACCAACCCAAGGTAAAGCAAATACCAATGCCATAATCCAGAAACACCGACAATATAGAAAAACAGGGAACTTTGTTGCAGAACACATGAATAAGGGATTGTTTCTTTTGCTTCATTATTACACGGTGCCTGGTTGCCCACAGTCTGTTTGGTCCTAGGACTAGTTTTAGATCTTAGTTTAGTACTTTGATTAACAACATTGTTAAGTTTTTTCATGTAAATCTCCTAGCTGGCCTGAGGATGTGTCGGATGTGACACAAAACCGGCCGCCCATTTTGTATTAAAGAATTTTGTGAGAAGCTTGGACCTTTATTCGTTTCCTTCCTTAATTACTTTATAACTCACACTTGAGCCATGATAGAATACTCTATTAATTATTTATTATAATATTATATTACACTTATTGATCCTAATGTATACCATAAGAGCGAGCGTACCATGATTACCCGATTTTACACGAACTCGGCATACCTAAACGTATGCTGCGTTGAATGTCAAAGTGAAATGTCATCTGCTTGACAAAATTGCGTAAACGCAAATTCATGTGTGCACCTTGCTCACGTTATAAACGGTGTATTCGTTCACGTAAACGTGCAAGCCACGACCTCGCTCTCGCATTTCCGAAAACTCCTTGCTCACATTCCGATTATGCTGGCTGATCATAGTACGCTCGCTCTTACGGTATGTAAATTTTATAATTAGTTTGCTTACATTTACGAATAAAATTTTGTCGAAAAAGACTGCTTCTAGAATTCTTGATGCCTTACAAGTAGCCTCACCTATGGCTCAGGCACTGGAGTATATAATTTGCTTTGGCTGGATTTCAAGAATTTAAAATCTGTTCACTTCTCTTCTTCTAGTTGCAAGATTGTATGGAACGAGCAATGCTTTGCAGAGAAGAAGATTGGAGTACTCCACCGAGTCCTGAGTGTTCGTTCAAACAATTTATATAGTGCGGTATTATATTTGCAACTGTTCAAGAAACTCAACTGTTCATACGAGGGAAGCTTTTATGTCGTCTACCTAGCTGTGAAAACAATATGCCACCGCGGCAATTTTCTTATGTCAAGTTTCCCTGACATTTTATAGTGTCATTTTCAATCGCTTAACATTTGTCATTTACATACCAGTTTAAAGAAGCGAAAATGGGTGATTTGAATCTTGAACACTTCTGGTAGCTCACAACATATTTTAAAAATACGAAGGTGTAAAAATCATAGAAGCTTCCGTAAATTTCGCAAATTCTCATAATAAACACAAGCTGCGGCAACACTGCGGTGAGCGATCTGCTGCCGACGACATCACGCTAGAATCGTCTAGAACCGATCAGCGTGCTAGAGTTCGAGAACGATCTGGGTTGCTTTGAAGGGCATATATACGCAACGCCCGGCGACATTGCGCTCAGTTGAAAACTGAACTGCATAATCAACGTCCAGCGGTTGGGTTACAGTTGGCCTGCAATTAAAAATATCATGGCAAGCAGTAGTAAGAAGGTAAAGACATACCATTTCCATTCGGAATGGGAATAACAATACTTCTTTATAGAAGTTAAAGGTAAAAGTGTATGTATTGTTATGTAATACTTCTGTCTCCGTTGCCAAAAAAGGAAATATTGAGAGGCATCGTAAAACTGTACATTCGAATTTTGAAAAATCATTCCATTCTGCCACCAGAACGGAGAAACTGAAACAATTAAAAAACCAGTTAATTGGACAAGAGTCAATATTTTTAAAAATAGTCGACAAAAATAAGGCTGCAAATGAAGCACCATATCGTGTGTCCCAAATAATTGCACAAAAGAAGAAACCTTATGAAGACGGGGAAATGATAAAACGGGCGTTTTTAGAAGCTGCAGATTCGTTATTTGCCAAATTTAGAAATAAAGACGAGATAGTGTCTGCTATAAAATACTTTTTCTAAACCTTATCGAGTAGCTAGTTCAAATGTTATGTTGGCACTTGGAAGCATTCCGGTCTCACACAGTTTGTTGAAAGCTGTCGTAAATACGTCTTTCCCAGGATTTCTCTGATGTGGAAACCGTTGACGATATTCCTCAACAGCAGCTGTAGCATTCGCATTACAAATGCCATAAACAAACACCATATTTGCATATTCTAAATTTGAATTGTGTGGTATTTTCTAACAAAATAATGTACAAATTCGAAAATAAACGTTAAATCACTGTCAGAATAAACTGACAGTGATATATATCATAACAACAAAATTACTGGAATGATTTTGAGCGAAGATGTGGACCATTTACAAGAACGGCAGTTAATTTGTTTTAATTACGCTATAACTTGAAAACAAATGAAAATCGGATAAGAACATGTGAGTTTTTTAAAATTATTTTCACGTGTGCAATATACCTACTCCTGGAGTTTGGTCAGTTCTTCCCGATTCATCCTGTATTTCATGTTAAAACCTATGTTATGTCTAAAATAAATCATATTGTCATAACAGTCTAGGTTTTATTGTCTTCGGTCTTTAAGAATTTATTTATTTTTTCAAAATTATTGAAAATATACTTCGAAAATTCTTACTTTCATATGTGAAGTTTATATTGATAGCCAAAGAGAATAGGTATGCGTGTATGTACATACATACATACATACCATATATTGAAAAGTTACAAACTTGCACATCTCAGAAACATACCTATTTCCACATTTGAACCATTCGACAATAAAGGAATATGTCGCATAGTTTATTGAAAACTACGTCTTCAACGTCGAAGGTCTAACGTAAGATGAGATATTAAAAAAGTAAATTCTCTCAAATAACAAGTTTAGCTCCAGCACAGTCGATATTGAGGCAAACCGCACATTACCTCGCGAGAAAAGGCGGTATCCGACGGGCATACGAACTTTAAATATTAATAGAAAACGGTTCCAATACGGTGTCTACAGTGCATACGGTCCGCCGAGCAGCCCAAGTCGAACACCAAACCAAGAAAAGAAAAGGATAAACAAGAGAGAAGCGAGAAAGAGTATGTAGATGATAAAAGAGGAAGAGTCGATAGATATATAGTAAAGCGATATGTATGGTGATGTCCAAGTCTGAGGATGGGAAACCAGTAAGTACAATACCAAAAAATAAGTAATAAATCGAATAATAATAACAGAACCAATCAAGAATTATAATATCTGAAAAGTTGTGAAACACTCACCCTTTTCAGCAGCGTTACCAAGTAGGTTAGCGGGCTGGATCGGAATTACCCAACATTAAAAGTAGAAGCACCATTATTAATATTATCACTAGAGTTACTCACTAGCGCCAACGGGCAGTGGCGGAGGTTCGATACAATCCTCAGTATAACTGCGAGTCTCAACCAGATCTGTTGTGTACACATGTACGCTGCCGTAAATATTATTTCGTAGTTCTAAGTTTGTTTTAAAAATGTTGCGTACGTCGCGAAAACGACCAATGTTGGACAAAGTTACAGAATTTATAGCAGAAATGTCTGACCTAAATTATGATGGCGTTAAAATTCAATGTGTAGTTTGTAATATCCCTTTAATGTGACTACGTCACGTAAATAGTAAACAGCTTTCTTCAAAAAAAAGAAATTGCATACGACACTATGACAAATTTAAATTTAATTTATGTGTTACCTTTATTGCAGGTAATCTACCGTTAAATTTACTAGACAAGGAAGCATGTCTCCTTTTGAAATAAATATTCGGACTGCAAATTACCAAGTCGGGCATCGTTACAAAGAATTGTGCCATCTGCTCGCGAACATGTTGAAAAAAGGACTAAATCGGAATTGAAAGATAAAAAACTGTGGTTATGTGTGGACGAAACAACAAATCGTAGAAAACATTCTATGGTTAATGTAATGGTACGTACAATGAAACCACATCAATCGTCATCTTCAATTATATTAGCTTCCAGACGAGTACAATGTACTGCCGAAGTAATTTCAAAATTAGTGTTAAATACAAAAGTTTCAACTTTCAACAAACCAACTGTTGATGTTTATGAGTGATGGTGCCGCAAACATACTTTCTGTAGGGCGGTCTCTTGAAAAACATTGTGCTAACTTGTTACATATTACGTGTAAAATTCATGCTTTCAGTCATGTGGCAGATAGTATTAGAAAATGTTATCCTGAGGTAGACGCTTTAATAGCGCATACAAGAGCAGTGTTTGTCAAATCCCCAAAACGTATTCGCAAATTTTACAGACTGTGCCCCCGTATGCCTGAGCCACCAGAACCTATTCTTACACGTTGGGGAACATGGTTACAGGCCCCGTCTTATTATCATAAATATTCTGAGAATATTAAGAACGTGGTTTTACAATTCGATCCAAAGGAAGCTGCGGCTATCAAGGAAAGCCAATAGAAATTTCAGGTTAAAACGGATTTAAAAACTATTCAGAACAATTATTTCGGACTAGTGGAGGCAATAGAAAAATTACAAAATCCTTCGGTGTCGTTAGTGGAATCTCTGCAAATAGTGCAACATGTTCACGCACAGCTATGCGCGGTAGAAGACGCAAAATTTTTGTTGTGTTCTAGAAAGGTTTGAAAGTGTTTTAGAGAAAGATTCTGATTTTGGCACATGAAGATAAATTTCTGAAGGCGCGTCAACAGAATCGTTAAGTTGTTTCAAAGATTATTTTACCGTCACTAGATGTAGAACGTTCGTTTTCTGCACACTTTTTCCTAACGCCGCACTAGGTTTGCCGAAACAACTGTGGAAACCTATCTAATGTTGCAGATATTTAACAGACATTATTCACTTTGTGATTTCATGGAAGACTCTTAAGACGGTAAGTGTCTGAGCACGTATTATATTTTATTTCTGACCATTTATTTTGTGTAATCGCAGAGACGATTACCTCGTTCTACTTACAATGGATATTGCTCTAATGAATTTGTTCTCGCCTCTGGGTCCCCCAGGGATCAATTCTGGGATCGTTATTGTTTGTGCATTACATTAGTGATCTGCTTGTGAAAATCGACCTCTCTACCCCTGCTTACGGAGATATTAAAATCTTCTTCGAAACATCTTCAATTTGAAGGTGAAAACAAAAAAGGTCCTTTCCTCATAAAATTCTACTTAATTAGGTAATCAACAAATGCGACCGGTTGATTACCTGATTAAATAGAATGTTGTGAAGAGAGGACCTTTTTTATCTCCATCTTCATTATGAGTGCCTCGCACAGAGTCACCATAGATTATTGAGTATCTTCAATTCATGATACAAAAAAACTTCAAAGTGGTTTTGATGTGTGGCTGTGTAGTTACCTGTTCGTGACATCACACTTGGACACCGCTATACCTATGCTATCCGACCGACTTTAATTTATGAATTGTGTTCGAAACGCACCGGGTCATTACAGCTAATTGTGTTTCATTATCTTAATGATAATAATTCCGCCTCGGAAGGATGTTCCTATTGTTCGAAAATATTTAATTTATACATGAATTTCGGATTGGACCCTTCGAAAATGGATAATTTATGGAAGATGATAATAGTTGGTAAGTATAGAAATTGGCGGTTCTCGGCGTGTAGAATTTACCATGTAGTTTATGCAAATTCTTCAAATCGTTTGTGATAGCTTAAAAATACGGTTGTGTTTTAAATTAGTTAGATGGCAAAAAAAGGAGTTAATGGAAGCTATATTTATTGCCTTTGCTTCTGGATTTGAAAGTTTGAATCTGAAACGATTACAAAGGCATGCGCACATTTGATTACCATCGGGAACTGTAATCATCCATGTAAGAACGTATGAATTTTGAATAGGAGAAAATTTTGGTAAGTTACTGATACCAGATACAATTAGTTAAAATATAATAGGTGTTGGCATTCTTTATTAATTCTATTGTTCAAACCATTGTTAGATTTTCATTTCTTCATTGAGATTTTCATAGTAATTTGCTAAAACAGCATTGAAAAATCGCTTTGTCTTTTATAATTTTACCTACTCATAGATCCCGAGATAGCATTCACCATAAATTCTTGTATTTAACTTACATTGGAACACCGGTAACTGATACCCACCGATTTGGATGAAACTTTGTGGGTTAATAGATCAATTTAGTGTAAGAACAATAGTAATTTTTTTAGATACCCAATCGCCCACTGGGGGGGTGTAAACCGCCCTAAACGCAACACAACTCCTCACTATTTGCGTTGATATTTTTAAAACTCTGGGAAGTATTGAAAAATACTTTGAAGAAGTTTGTAACTACTAACTAAATTTATCAAATCTTAAACGTTATTGCAAAAAACTATGCTTCTATGCCCCATTTTTCACGTTTATCTTCCATAACTAAAACTTCCTGTTTTGGTGATTATAACAGTAAATGTTTTAATTCAATGCTCTTCTTTCCTTTTTTCTTTCTTAAGTAGCAAGTAATTTTTTAGTTTGATTACAAGTTACGTTTAAATTTGATTGAGTATTTACTCAAGGTAAAGTTATTAATCTTTTAAATTCATTGTTTGATCTGGTACGTAGGTTTCCACAGTCGCCAATAATACTATACTCTTGGTTTCCGGGTTGGAACCGCGTCATTTTCGTAGATTTTGCCGACGTTTCATCCACACTCTTATGGGACATCTTCATGGCTGTTACTGCACACTGACTGAATCAAAAATATAGTATCATTGTTCGATGTTGATGGCTTAATTACCACTGGCAACGGTTTGCCCGTGGAACTGCACAGTTTCATAGTTCTGTTTTGAGCCTTATTTGCTAATATATGTGACACCAATTTGTCCTTTGTATTATCACCAGCCGATAATGCAGGGTGCGGCAAAAGTAACTGACACATTTTCAAAGGTCACCGCTCGGTGAGTAGACGTGGGGAGCGTCGCATTAGAGAGGAGGTAATATGCTATTTTCAGTCGTTATCATGAACTGGTGAGTATCGCGCTTTCATTGTTGAAACGTTTACTGAAAACAATGAATCTGCGACTGCTACTCAAAGAGCTTTTCGAGTGCACTTTAGACTTGGTCGACGTGACGCCGTATCTGTTCCAAACACGATTTTGCGATGGGTCAACAACTTTCCAGCTAGTGGATCAGCACTGAAAAGAAAACAATCTGGACGATCTCGGACTGCCAGAATTCCTGAACATGTGGAACCGGTAAGAGCGTCTATTGAACAATCTCCACGCCGCTGGGCACGCAAACACGCTACTGCGCTTGGGCTTTCTGATCACAGTATACGAAGAATTCTTCACGCAGAACTCAAAATACATCCTTACAAAATGATGTTGGCACAGGAACTCAAGAAAAGAGACTGTGAAAACCTTAGAGCAGTGTGTTTGGAAATTCAACAACATATCCCCTGTGCAGCGTCTGTGTTATTTAGCGATGAGGCACATTTTCCCTAAGGTGACTGTATGGTGAGCGATTGCAGATTTCGGCGTTTGGGGCCTGTACTTCTTTGATCAAGACAATGTTACAGTGACTGTGAACTCGGACCGATATTGTGAGATGTTGAAGACCTTCTTAACGCCCAAACTGGATGTACTTGACAATTTGGACAATGTTTGGTTTCAACAGGATGGGGCGGCAGCCCACATTGCTCGCCGTACAATGGGAATTTTGAGAGAGATGTTCCCCGGTCGTTTGATTTCATTGCGAGGTGACATTGGTTGGCCTGCCCGGTCATCCCCAACTTGAACCCATGTGATTTTCTTTCTTTGGCCTTTGCCCTCGCATTATTGACCAACTAAAACAATCAATTCGACAGGAAGTGGCTGTCAGCCGAGCGATGGACAACTTTCGTGAACGTCTTCATCAGTGTGTAGGGAACAACGGCACCCACTTAACTGACATTATTCTTAAAACTAATAAATTGCTGTAACTAAAATGGCATTTTACATATGTACCTTCAGATGAGAATAAAAAAAAATTGTTATATACCTTGTTTAGATATGTCAGTTACTTTTACCGCACCCTGTAGGTTTATATTTTTTCTGTCCTTGAGAACACTAACGCCACCGTCCCTTGATTAATTTTGCAATACAAACTGGACATACTTTATCACTGATTTGTTTCTGAATTGGTTTTTAGCTGTTTTAGGTGTTGGATAGATAAGATTTGGCCCTTCTTTAAAATGCATCAAGCTTTTCAAATGCTTATCGACTTTCCTTGGCAAATTTCGAGCGCAAATACAAAGAGAACAGTCACAAGGAGTTCTCTGTTGGTATCTCACACTAACTCAACTTTTTTGATTCGAAAAGCATACTACACATAGCAATTTCCTATTGTTATGATTATTTACAAGTCGCTTTTTTCATTTGATATAGTTTTCATTGCATTTATCAAAACTGTCACTGAAGGTATGTCACACGCTAAATCACCAGATTTTCGATATGCTGTTAGTAATGAAACACACACGTTAATAAGCAAGCAATAATACAAGTGCAATAACAGCTGTCATACTGTTCTTCAACTGTCATATGTTAAAACTGAGGCAATTGTTTATTTTTTGTTGAACTAAATCTTGATTCCACACCACTGTGTATATGTGCGCAATCTAATTATGCAGGTTTATATTTTATTACCATAACCATTGTATATTTCTACCATGTTAGTGCCAGGTAGCAGGGTCATCTCTCCCGTAACGAGAGGATAGATGACCACATATTTTGCGGTATAGATGCCCCGTTTAAAATTTTATTCGTTTGCTTTTAACGATGTTGGCACCTTATAAACGGAAGCACAATGGTAGGCCCCGTCGACTGTGGGCTCGACAAAATTTAGTACAAGCGATTCAAACTAGTGCTGCCTCGTACACTTAGACGTGAAAAACATGAACGAATTACTAGGACTTGCTGGATGGTTAGAAAGAGACAAAAGTGTTTACTGAAATGAATATAAAAATCGGGAAAAAATGGGATTCTCTCCAGATTATTTCTTCGATGGTTTAAGGAGCATTTCGAACCCAAAGAAAGCTCCTGGACCAACAATTTTATGTAATGTTTTATACGAGGGAAGAATTAAAAAAGAAATTAATTAATTAATTGTAGGGTCTATAGGTCCGAGAGTGTTCCTAGACACTCTTTCGGCAATTTAAATTAAACTAGATACCAATTAATGAAATTTTACGAGCATTAAAACTTGAAAAGAGAAAACTAACCTGGGATTGTGACGTTCCAATGTAAATTCCAGGTTTATATGTTACCTACTGGAACTCTGCGTATTTTTTAAACCACCAACTTAGGTTTTACTTCGTATTTAAACGCTAACAATTAGAAAATGGGAACATAGCCAAACACATGTGTGATATTTCGTGTTAAGCAGTTGGCAATGCATGATTACATATAGAGCAGCATGGCGCTGAACACGCAATACGTTGTATTTATTAAGGTTGTTAAGATTGCTAAACAATAAAGTTGTATATAACTAGTGCATCGTATTATTCAATTTACCAGGAGTATTTACAAGGCGTGAATACGTTACAACATGCATAATAGTAAGAAATTGATTAGCGTCGCTCCAATCCTCCATTTTAATCGCGATAGCGATTGTTTAACAACGGCTAATTAGGATAGCTATACCTTTCGAATTATTTGGTATGTCGAAAAGTTCTGTCGTATTTTCATTTCCTTGAAAAGAGGAGTAATTGATCGATCACTAAAGTAGTTTTGAGAAATTCTCCTAATGTGTTTATAACTACATCCCCTTCCTTACACTATACGAGAAATTCTGTAATCATCAGTCTGTGTTGTATTAAGAAAGCAGAAAGATGCCTGTTGATAAAGTTCATTTGAGACACTGTTTGGAGGAGCTATTTTTGGACCGCTTAATTACGGGGGATGAAAAGTGGATAACGTACAGCAATCCTGTAAGAAAAAGGGCATATTTACACCCCGGACAATCACCACCAACGTTAGCCAAACCCGATATTCATAAAAAAAGAGAATGTTGTGTTTATGGTGGGATAAAAAGGGGCTTGTTCATTATGCGCTTTTACAACCGGGGCAGACTATCAATTCTGAAAACTATTGTGAATAGTTGGTAGTATTGGCCAACAGAAAAGGTATTGTGTTTCAGCATGATAATGCTCGACCCCATGCTTTTTTGATGTCTCAAAGAAAATTGGCAGGTCTTGGCTGGGAAGTTTTGCCACATCCTCCATATTCTCCTAACGTGGCACTTTCAGATTTTTACCTTTTTCGATCTCTACAAAACTTTTTGAATGGAAAAACTTTTTATACAGAAGATAACGTTCGAACGGCCTTAACCGAATATTTCGATTCCAAACCTGGGAATTTTTTTGTTGGCGGTATTAATCGACTACCTGAAAGATGGAGAACAGTTGTAGAAAATGATGGTGAGTACATTGTAGATTAATTATTTATCAAATATATTCTAAATTTCACATTTGTTTTATTTAAAAAATACGACAGAACTTTCCGACATACCCAATATAATTTAATAAAAAATTTCCAACGAATATTTTTACTTTTAAATAGCATAACGCATGCCATGCAGGGGCGCAACTGAAAGACCGAATCTATGCTACTCTATGACATTTAACACCACCAACAACTGTACAATATTAAAATTTACTGGTCCCTCACACTATTCTTTAAGAGAACAGCCTACACTACAGATTGTCGCTGCTCCATCGCTCATACGCCCATAATTGCTTCACCAGTACACTTGTTCAGTCTTTTGCTAGCTAATAAAATTGCAAATTTCGGTTTAACAGGATCTAGTACTCGTACTATACTATTCAACACAGATTTTTTTTACAATCTGTCATCTCATCAAGACATAACCTCATCTGTTTATCTTTTAATTCTGCTTTGATCCTATTTTCGATATCTTTACGTATATTTGGTAGCTCTTTCCGTAACGCTGTTCGTAATGGTAAGTTCCACTCGGGATTGTATATGCGCCAAAACTGTCGAAGCGGTACTTTAACATCAAAAGTAAATCCAACATAAATTGGGTTTGAGGTGGCACGCCATTTTTCTCATTTTTACGCAGTACACTACTTATATGTCTGTTACAGTCGCCTTTGTTCCAGCACATTAAAGGTATTTTGCAAACTCTACACAATACTTTAATTCCATTATAGCTCAAATCCGGAAATTCACTGATAAATTTAGTGATTTTATTAGCCAACGGTCGGTTCTGTACGTTAGACATACCTACATACATATACTTATATCTATAATTACGACTAACGCTGCGAAGGATTGATGAGAAACTGTTGCAATAAATCAATAATTTCATTCGCTGAGGTAGCCCGTGCCGATTCATCTGCATACATACGTCGCGTCGTGGGCGCGGCAACCTCACTTCTAACCTGGCGCGGAGCTCTCTGTGCTCGGCCTAATTATAACATTACATTTAATTTTAGATAGGCTCTAAGCTTATAAAAATTCATTAGAGATGTTAAGTTTTGCGGAGTCTAATAATATAATACTGCTGTGTTTACCTGGTCACACCACATACCACTTCAGCCTCTGAATTCGTTCAACCTTTAAACATTACCTAAAGAAAGAAGCAAGGCAATGGGCTTTAGCTAATCTTGGCAGACGGACGCAATTACAAGCAACGCAATAAATGTAGGAAAAAAAGTTTTTTTCTCTTTTGTAGTAGTAATTAATACAAGGTCAAGGAAAAGAGAAATAAAATAAATCAACAAATAAATAGCATTGTTATTTTCTGGACTTCGTCCGTAAACACGTTATACATTTTGCTAAGAATGTTTTATGACAGCAGGTAAAGAATATGCTTCGTGGAAATCTTGATTATTAAAAGCACGTCATAAGGGAGCAATTATAACCATCTCCAATTACGTCAAACGTATGAATATACCCTATAGTACTCCTGGGAATTCTCTCTTCCAAAACACAAAAGCATAGCCTCGTAGGTACTCTGCTAGCACAATACTCCTGATCGTGTCCGTCAGTCATATAACATACTTATTTTGTGCGTATATATAATTATGAAAGAGGAAGTAAAAAAAATGTCGAAGAGAAAGGTTTCGCATCCCTTGGTTTCCCCGACATTATCCTTGTTTGTAACACGTCACGAGAGCAGGTACTTATGGTAAGTGGCGTTGCAAAGCACTCGCTGCACACTAGTCTCCCTGTCCTTTTCTACACTGTATGTGAGCTATAGAAGCCTTGATTACGTTCCCCCTCATCAGCTGGTTGGTATATACGTTCAAACCTCTTCAGTTCCACACGTCTAAGCTTTTCGGTCATTATTCTTGCATTGGCTCCATTCATCATAAAAGTGAAGGGGTGCCGCTAGGATCTTGTCGGGGTCAGAAGACGGCTTTGAAAGACGAAAGTAGAACGAACAAAACGAAATGAAGAGAATGAGGTGGTGGATGTGACGATAGAGGAAGGGATGGTAATGAGCTCCCTTTAGGTCCTGTAAGGGACAGTAGAGATCGCGCCGTACGGTAATTAAAATGAATTACGATGGTAATTGTTGCCGAAAATGGATGGCCAGTATAAATGTAATGAATAGGAGAAATATACAAAGAAAGTGGTATAATGGATATAATGAAAGGAGTTTTCTGATACGTACATTGGGTAAAATGGCAATCTTGCAAGTCGATGATCATTCATCAATCCTATTGAAACTTATGCAAAAGTAGGAGAAAATTCAGAAAACCCTATTCCTAAATATGTAATACAAAACGCATTCTAATAATAAATAAATAAAATAAGCAATAATAAACATTTTAAGCATTAGCAACGTAGATACAAGTATTGGTTGTGTTAGTACATCTAAAATATTTGTATTGAAATTGACGAAGTTCATAGCTATTTCGGTTTTTTCAATAGCTGGCCATCTTCCTCTATACTTATCCTTTATCGAAACGAGGATGGTCTGAAAAGTTTCAAGTCTCAACATGAAGACGGCGTTACTTGAGCAGAAACCCGAAATAAGAAATTTGTGAAACTTCCCTTTCACACAATATCAAAATATATTAGTAACGGTTTTAGGGGATAAGATATGAACATGTGTTCTAGTTCATAAAATACAGTCAGAAACCTGCTAGATAATCCGAATACGAAGGAAAGGTCGGAAATTTATAAAATTGCATGCGGTGACTGTGATAAAGCACGATAAACGAAACTGGCGATAGGCACCAGATCCAAAGAACATACAGCTCACTAACGTTATGGAAGGATCGAATCGTCAACTGTAGCACAACACATAAGCGAAACCGGGCATAATGTAAAATTAGAAAACCTCAAATTAAGAACGTAACTTCGCTGCTTACGAAACCGAAATAAAAACTTGAAAAAGAACACAAATCTGTTAAACAGGGAAAAGGGTCCACTTAGCCAAGGCATGCTAGAATTATTAGCTTTTTCTCACATCATTCGGTCGTACGGTTGACAATGGGAATTTACGAATTCCCTAAACAATTGTTCCGAATTAATCAAATAACTTATGTGGAGAAGAGTGTGCCGATACTTTAGTGTTTATCATCATCAAGAACACCAGTGTTGCCAAATGTAACAAATTTTGAGTCAGCATCTTCAATCAATATTACGATATATTTGCAGATAAATAACATTTAGGCATTAGATAATGAACTTCCTCACATAGGTCCCCGTGGCGTAGTCGTTAACGCGCCCTCCTGAAAAGCGGGAGACTTGAGGTTCGATTCCTTGCTAGTGACATAATTTTAATTTCTTTAATTAATTACATCGGAAATTTCAAGGAAAATTATAAACAGCTTTTACTTGTTTGAAATATTCAGCATAATAAACAAATGCCTGCAACCATGCCCCCCAATGTGTAAGAATCGGCTGTGGTGGTTCACGAATACCAGGACATTTTGCGTGAAATGATCGAAGACGTTTCGGAGATTTGAGAAACACTTTTTTTGTACTTGTTGTTGTTGTTGTTGTGTATTGGGCGAAGCGTCGGGTTACGGAATACACCTCGCACTTCTAGGCATCGATTACTATGATCAGTAGCCAACCCCACTAGAATTTTGCCGAATCCAGAGGTGTTCCAACCTTTGGTAGGGATTTTTAACGTACCAAACATCGTATTGACACGGGGCCTACGGTTTCACTTCCTTATCTGAGAAGAAGGCATACCTTGATTTTTATCCGTAATTAAAAAATAACCGTCTCGACCGGGATATGAACCCACGCCGTTCAGATCGAAAGGAAAGTATGCTAACAATTTGACCAGCGAGACGGTCTTTTGTACTTGTTATTAAAGCGTCTACCTCGGGTGAACATTGTCGAATAGTTGTTAATAACCAATAACACGTAACACAAAACATAATCCTCGCTCTCGTTTCCTAAACTGAACGAAAAATAAACAAATGGACGCTGACAAAGCGAGAATCGATTTTTGCACACAGTCCGCTGCTCCGATGAAACGCCTATGTATCGCAGAGACGATTACCTCGCTCTTGTTATTATTAACAAACCTAAATTCGGAGAAGAAACATTTGGTATACAGTATAATCTCTCGTAGATATGTAAATACATAGATGGTATAAATATACAATAAATTGTTATTGACATACTATAGACATACTTGCATTAAATAAATACTAAAATAATGTTGATCTTATAAAATAATTCTTACATGTACTACTCTATCGTACGAAATATCAGAGAAGAAATATAGAATAATTACTCGCACAAAAATGGTGTCCAAGCTTGGAAATTGTTATGTCACTGTCCATCAATTAATCAGAATCATTGGTAAATACGATCCTGTAGTGGCGTTGTTGAAAACCATCTACCGACACCAATTCTAGATCGATACTTGTAGGGATCTTGGAAGTGCGCGGTATTTGAATGGGAACATCGATCATGCGCAAAGAACATTCGGCTTCAATGTCCACGTATTTTGGGAATTTTATGCGGCAGTCCTTGGCCACTTTTGTTCTGTATTGAACGGGTTCGCAAAATCCATATGGATAAAACGGTTTGTTGTATATCAAAGTGTTTTGTAGAATATGAATCCCTACAGTGGTATCTGGAAAAAAAAACATTTACTACTATTAACACCTCTTTTAGTGCGAATGCAGTTTATGAAATTAACTTCTTTTTATAATGTACTGCTTAGATGACTATTTGACATATATGTATTTGTATTTGTCCTTACGTTGGAGACATTTTTATTTTATGTTCGAGGATGATGCATTACTATTCTCTAGTCTCTGTCAAAATTTCGAGACTCATCGAGTAATGTTGTTTTGAGAGCTGTTAAAAGTGAGCAATATAATATAATTATATATTTGTAGAATCATGGAAAAAGAAGAATACCGGTCAGTGATTTGATTTCCTTTTTTGGATTGGAAAACGTGTGCAGAAATCAAAGGGAAGTCGGATGCAGCATATACATAAGGACCATGCACCTTCCATGACTACCATCAGATACTGATTTCATGAATTTAAGCCTGACCGAATATCCATCTTTGATGAGGAGCGGCCAGGTCGTCCCATTGAGATGACTACGGACCTTATCTTCATGAAGTCATGTTAGAGAACCGCCGGGTAAAGATTAGAGAGATTGTTAGTATACTAAGCATCTTAATTGAGAGTGTGCAAAACATCTTTCACGAAAAAGTGGGTATGAGAAAGCTATCGGCGGGATGCATGATGCGTCTGCTGACGATTGATCAAAAACCGAATCGTGTGATAACTTCAAAGCTTTGTTTGGATAGGTTTAAGCGCAATACGAGTGAGTATCTGCAGCGTTATATGACCCGCCAGAAACCAAATGTCAGTCGGCAAAATAAGTTCTTCTCGGCGAACGTGCACTAAAGAAGGCGAAGATGATTTCACCAGCCGGAAAAGTTGTGGCGAGGATTTTTTGGGATTTGCAAGGCATATTCTTAATTAATTATTTGGAAATTGGAAGGTCAATCACCGGACAGTTACGAATTGGTGTTCCATCCACCATATTCGCAAGTTTTGTCCCCCGGTGGCTTCTTTCTTTTTCCAAACTTGAAAAAATCGCTTGGCGGAAAGCGGTTCACGTCAAATGGAGAGGTCATTGCCGAAACAGAGGTCTTTTTTGCAGAGTTCGACAAATCCTATTATTTGGGTGGCTTAAGGAAGTTGGAACATCGCTGGCGAAGTGTATACAGCTACAAGGAGAACCATATAAGCGCGTGTATTAGGTCCCTTTATGCCTAATCTAGGTAGCAAAAATCACATATGTCTAATGCACACTTACGAAGAAATAACAATTTCTGTAAACGTCGAATTTTTCAAAAAGACCCTATTGACTCTGAAACATTAGGACAATAATACCCTATTACATTTTGCCTCAGAATTTAATGGGAATTCCAAATATGCAATAATATACAGCATGGTCCATTAAAAAAAATACAACTTTGGGTAGGAACGAAGTTGTGAGACAAGCTGGAGATTTGAATTAGGAAATTTATGTCTTTAACTTTTTGTGTAATAATGCGTATGTCTTACATTCAAACAAGAGCTACAGTTAAAGATTTCTTACATTTTGATACTGCATCCAAACGCTTTTAGGCATACTGCACTCGCATGCGTAGTGTCAATCTAGTATAGTAAAATAAGCTCCGTTCTACGAGGGCGTATTGAAACTAATGCCTCCATGGCTATAACTTTATTAGTAATAGACATATAAGTGTGAAATGATAAATTAAACTGTCTTCTATCCACTGATATAATTACTTTTCCACATAATCGTCATAGCAATACATTTACCCCAACGTACTACAAGTTGCGCAAATCCATCACGGAAAAAGTCTTCGCACAGCACCATTTCCATACCTCTGCATCCGAAGAGAAACACTTGCCCTTGAGATGTTCCTTAAGCTTCGGAAAGACAAGACGCAAGATCTGAGCTATAAGGTGGATGAAGTAAAACGTCATGAAACCCAAGCTTCTCCAGTGCTATACGCGTGACTTGTGTGAGGCCGAGCGTTGTCATGATGCAGAATTGGCACTTTGTCTGGACGAACCTTACGCAGCCGTCGCTTCAGATTTGTTAGGGTGTTAACATATTCTTTGGAGTTGACAGTACAGCCACGTTCTAAAAATTCAATATGAACGAAGCCATCGCAATCCCAGAAAACGGTAACCATGGATTCCCGGCAGACGGAACTGCTTTGAGCTTTTTCGGTTGTGACGAACCCATATGTCTGTA
Organism: Dynastes tityus; assembly: GCA_029618875.2. Taxonomy (NCBI): domain Eukaryota; kingdom Metazoa; phylum Arthropoda; class Insecta; order Coleoptera; family Scarabaeidae; genus Dynastes; species Dynastes tityus. Next base: position 29,200,116 of record JAROYD020000010.1, on the reverse strand, counting down.
TTTCATGGACTGACGTTTAATTTCAAGGTCGTAATGATGTGCCCACGACTCGTCGCCGGTCACAATTCTGTGGAGAAAAACATTACCTTCTGCCTCATATCGAGTCAAGAGTTGTTCGCAAATTTGTTTTCGATTGGCTTTCATTTTATCAATAAGCATTCGGGGTACCCAACGTGCGCATATTCTCCTGTACTTCAGCACATTGCAGATAATGTGATGTACTCTTTCTTGAGATATACCTACCCTATTGACAATGTCGGTTTGTTTACACCGTAGATCCTCATGAACCAATTCATCCACGAGAGCCACCTGCCCTTCACCACACGTAGACACTGGTCGGCCACTGCGTGCCTGATCTTGGAGATCCGTTTTAGCAGGATTTTCGTCTTTCACAGTCCTTACCCACCTCCTAACAGTATTCGTATCAACACACGCATCACGGTACATAGCATTCAACCTTTGATGGATGTCAATGGGCGCTATACCCTCTGCAATAAAAAATTCGATGATAGCTCGATGCTTTAACCGCACGTCCATGCCGGACGCCATCTTTAGAACTGTCGTGCGCAAACGCGATGTTGCTGAGACTCCCCACTAGGGAGGCTTATGTAGCAAGAGTCAAAGTAAATGGCAAACCACCTTTGACACTGTCTGGCCCATCATTATGAAAGGTATGGCCATGGAGGCATTAGTTATCAATACGCCCTTGTAGTTTGAAACTATTGTTAGTATCAAAATTACATACAGTTTTCTTGATTGACCCCATACAATTTTTATGCTAGATCCTAGTTCTAGTAGAAAAATAGTGGCTTGTTCCTTGTTGTTTCTCTGTGACCCATCTTACCTACTAACACTAAAATCAAATTTTCGCGACATACCAATACATACCGGTATGGTTACGTGCGGTTACGTTGTATCAGTTTTGCTGTATTCCATATGTTACCGGATTATTCGCTGGATTGAGGTTGCTGTATATTTTGGTCATATTTTAATGCATTTTCTGTCTCGAAAAAAATATCATTAAATAAAAAAATTTAAAATTTAATCTCCAAATTTTGCTACAGTGATGGAATAAGATGGAATTCTATTTAAAAAATTTAAAAATTGAAAACTAATGTCAACACGAAATTTGAAATAAATTTTATAAATTCTTCAAACTGTTCTATAAAAGTCATATTTACAAAGCTTAAATGAAATTTTGTGAAAGGGTTACTAGCGTGGTTTTAAACTATCCAAATTTGGTCACAAAATATGAATTGATGAACAGGTTATGTTCTTTATTGACATGTAAACATACCGAAACATATACGGTTTACAAGCAGGAATAGTTGTGGTTACTTGTAACGTGTACTTTTAAACAAATTGAACAACGTCATGATTTCTTCGTAACACATTCCCCACTAATAGCATAATTCCTTAAAATGCTACGGTTGGTTGTGGTTGCTTAAAGTATGTGTTTGATACAAATTGACAACCTCATGATTACGTCTCTAGTATCATTTCGCTAAAATGCTATGGTTACTTGAGTTATAGTAACACAAGGATACCGGTATGTCGCGAAAATTTGTTTTAAGTTTGCCACCAATATACCTATGTATTTTCTCATAAATGAAAACCTAAAAAAGCCGATCCCAACTTGAATTATCGAGTTAATCATGCCTGCTTATTAATGCTAATGTATAGTATTTAGATCAATATCTACTTACGCGCGTAAGTGTGCCAAACTTCCTCATTTTCGCCTAAAGTTTTTATAAACACATCCGCGACGGTTTCCCAAACAGCCTTATTTCTTGTGGGTACTTGCAAATTCACCGTCCGAAATTCCTCATTCGCTAGCTGGTCTGTCTCATCAGGCTTGGGCACAGAAACCCGAAGTACTTCCCGAACAACATTCGCCTCGTTAGAGGAAGTGATCACTTTGACCGCAAAGTCGCCGACTTCAGCATTACGGAAGAACACCCACACAGGTACCACGCGAGACGTTAAGCATATGAGATGCACTTTCATAAAGCCGAAGCCTTCGCTATCGAAGTTGACGGAATATACGGCGGGGTGAAATCTATACACATTGTTCGGAAGCATTCCGTGAGGTAGAGAGTTCACTTCGTTGATATCCGAAGGCTGTTCGTCGGTGAATTGTATCTGATATATCGCAGCGCAGTGGTACGGCGAATCTACTTTCACAATTTGCGTCGTCACACTGTACAGATCGCCCTGCGTTGCCGTTTCTGTGACCACAAAAGATATATCGGGATTACCAACCAAATTAATAACGTTACTATTTGCGTAGTGATATCCTGAGCATTCACCGCTCAAGATTAACGTGCAGAACGTCTCCCTTATGAATTTCGCCCAGTAATCAACAACGATCTTGCATTTACTTTTTGCAGGGATCACGTAGAACTTGTTCACATTGAAACACTCGCTGTCTTTACCGTACAATATCATTTTGTATGCGATTGGGAAGCTATTCACGTTCTTCACCACTAACGCTTTCCGAGAGTGCTGGCTTAAACCTGCAGAAATGGACAGCGTCTCCCACGGGTACATATTGGGGAGCATCTGATAAAGATATGTCATAATTATCAACACCTTCAAAGAGTTTGGTTTCGCAATTTCTTCCACGGTGAACTTCATGCTGAAATTCAATATCCGCCAACTTTGAATCACCTTTGCGTTGTTATGAAGGATTTCTTCAGGTAGCAACGGTTGTTTACACATATCCTGGAAATGCGTGACTAAGAACGGGCAATAGGCAATGACTACGGCTGCGTAAACGAAACCATCAGTCATGTTTTCGCCGAAGAAAGTTATTTTCCTCTCTTCCAAATAGGGATTGTCCAACCAAAATTTCTGCCGCACATCGTTGTAATGGAATTCGAACCAATTCAGGAGCAATAGCTCCCTATTGCTGAACAAATGCTTCTGCAATGCTATCTGCTTGATTGAAGAGGAATATCTTTCGTGAGGGGACGACAGTCTCGGCGCTCTACAAATCCCAGATTCCGTGAAAAATAACCGTTTCAATACTAACACTTTATAGGTCTGAAGTAGTACGTCGAGCCAGTATTGCTTGGATAGTCTGTAAAATTCTCGCCGATTTGCGATGGATATCTCGATTCCTCCCTCATCTTCGTAATCGAAGTTCTTGACGAAAGCTGTATATGGAGTGTAACCTAGTAACATTTCTGGACGAACGTAGACGAACAAAGCTCCAATTTTCTGTAGAAAATCTAAAGCCTTCGCATATAATTCGTATACGTATTTCACTCTCTCGACGTACTCATCACCTGGGTGTCTATATAAAAAAAAAATACGATTTTGAGACTCTTCATTTGTTGAGCGTAAGTGTTTGCCAGAAAATCGGGCTCAGTAAAAATCAACAGCATCTGGCGTATACTACATGACATGGAAATTGTAACACAAATTTGGCAGAAACGTAGAACTATTCAAAGGTAATAATTGATTATAATTTCAAAGAAAAAGAATAAAAGATTAACACAATTTTTACTTGAGCATAAATTACCAAAAGACCCGATTGAAAAGTATGTCGCAGACAAAATAATGGTGAAAGAAGGTGACCTTCAAACGGAACTGGAAGTTCTACTATATAGGAAGGTCCATACGTTAAAGAACCAGAGAGATTCATTGCTAAAAAAATTACCAAACTAGAAAATGAAGTAGAAACTATAAGAAATTAACTAAAAATTCGCGTAGAAGAAAATAGAAAATTTATTAGAAAAAAGAAAGAAATATCAAAAGAAAAAGAAGAAAATGTACAGGATGATTATGAAACAGATGAAGAGCAACTGGAACGAGATGCAACATGGTGTACTCAATTCACTTACAATCAAATAGTCGAGGACATAGCTCGAAACAGAATGTAGAACGACAGAAAAAAAAACCCACCACCGATAATCATAATAGATATTACCAAGTATGACACTCTACAATCTAGTTTACAAAACCAGAATATAAATGCTAAAATAAATATAATTAACAATGAAAGTGTTAAGTTAAATTCAAGGAATCATGACGATTACAGGAAAGTAACTAGCCAGTTAAATGAAGCACGGGTTAAGTGGCATTCCTATAAAAACAAAAGTACGGATGTAGCAAATATAGGTTTGAAAATAACTACGGCTACTCCGACGTTAGGTAATAAAGACAAATATCATCTTGCGATGTTTATGCTCGCTTTTGAGCATGGAAAGGACATTAAAAAGATTTTCGAAATAGACACAATTAAAGGAGCAAGAGTCAAAATAGAAAATGTGAGGAGATCTATGCTTATTCCTCAATCAAGGGTTTGAGCATACCCAAAGATACTGTAATCTCCAACCAAAATGTGTGAAACGCGCTGGAAGCCATCACACCAAGCAGTGCACAAAAAGTGACTTAAGAACACCGAAATGTGCAAATTGCAAAAAGAACCATCCTGCTAACTACAGGGGATGTGAAATTGCCAAACAAAAGCAAAAGGAAAAGAATGACATCCAAAGAAAGAAGACAACTAGAGAAGCTGAACAGAACTAGATCATTCGACAACAAAAGTTAAGCTTTGATAGAACTGAAAAAAAGTTGCAGCAAAAGATGGTCGTACATACGCTCAAATAGCAAAAGCAAAACCTAGAAAAGAGAATTATCTGAAAAGGATATCTTACAAATAATTGTGGAGAATCTAGAACAACAAGAAAAAGAAAGTAAATTAATTAAAGATAAATTAGAAAAAATGGAGAAAGCCGAAAGGGAAATCAAAAGAACGATTGCCCAAAGAAATCTCAATGGCTAATTATCTGAGAATTGCTCTTTGGAATGCCAATGAAATATTGAAGAAGAAAAATGAACTTCAATTATTCCTTGGCAATCAATCAAAAAATTGATATTTGTCTTATTGCAGACATATTTAACAAACCAAAATTATATAACCTGCAACGGATATATTGTCTAAATAACAGCCCATCCTGCTAACACATCAAGGGGAGGAAGTGCTGTCACAATAAAAAAAGAGATAAACCATACTGAAACTGATGATACAATCAACGGCAGGAAACATTAAAACTAAGAAACATAATATTACTGTTGCAGTGGCTTATTGTCCGCCAGGAAGGAACCTGAAACTTGAAGATTACCAAGAATTATTAGATACTCATGGAGAAAGGTTCATATTAGGAGGTGATTATAACACAAAAAATACTCTATGGGCTTCAAAATTGATCACCACCAAAAGCAGAGAATTAATGAAAGCTATAAACGGTATAAATGGTAATGTACACACTACAGGCGGACTTACTTATTGGCCTACAGATAAAAATAAAATTCCAGATGTGTTAGATTTTTATATAAGCAAAAAGATCTCGATGCAATATATTGAAGTGGAAGACTCGTTTGATCCTGATTCGGACCACTCGCCAGTCATTATTAAAAATTATTAAAAAAATTGCGAATAAGAACAACGGAACAGTTAGACATGGAAATTGAAAAACTTATGGACTTAATTCAGACAGCAGTGTGGAACAATACTCTAGAGATAAAAAAGAAAGTGAGAGGAAATAATTATCCCCTTGAAATTCAAAAACGGATTAAACAGAAAAGAAGGGCCAGAAGAACTTGGCAAAATACCAGATCAACTGAAAATAAAAAAATTTTAAACAACCTGACGCAACAACTCTCGAGAGAGGGATTAGAAAAATAAAAAACGAAATTATTAATAAATATCTGCAAGGACTTCCTGCTGAAAGTGAAACAAATTACTCGCTATGGAAAGCAACAAAACATCTAAAGTGACCTGTTTATCATAAACCTCCGCTAAAGAGGGACGATGGTACATGGGTTAAAGAAAATAAAGAAAAGGCTGAATTATTTGCCGAATATTTAGAAGAAACTTTTACTCCAAATCCAGGCGAGGAAGAAAGGGTAATTAACGAAGCGATCAACAAAGAATCACAAGTGCTTAAGGCATTACCAAGAAAAGTCATTGTAACCTACATAATAAATGTTTCATTCAGAATGAGATATATACAGAATGTATGGGAAATAGCAGAGATATTGATGATACCAAAACCAGGAAAACTTCCTAACAATGTGAATTCGTACAGGCCAATATCTATACTACCAATCTTGTGAAAATTATTAGAGAAGTTATTATTATCTAGAGTAAAACCTATAATACGAGGGTAAGTCAAAAATTACTTACACTTTTAGTTCTACAACTGTATTAAACAAAGATAGGTGTGCAACAGATACATTATTTTTCGATATAGTCTCCACCTTTAGCAATGCCCTTGGTCCAGCGAGCAACAAGCTTCCGTATGCCTTCCTGGTAGAAGGTTTTCGGTTGGTCGTGAAGCCACTTTTGCACCGCATCCCGAACGTCTGTGTCTATACAAGTGATATACCAACCACAGGAGAGACCTTGTTAGCTACATTCGCAGATGATACAGCGATACTCTCAAAAGATAAAGACTTCGAAGAAGTTGCAGTTAAAACACAAGAGCTCTAGATGGCATAACAACGTGGGCAAAGAAATGGCGAATCAAGTTAAATGAGCTGAAGTCAACACATATGTATTAACTTCATTTATAAGAAAAATAGGGAAATCCAGCTCGAAATAAATGGACAGCCCATTCCGTTCGCTAATGAAGCCAAATATCTAGGTATGAACCTAGACGTTAAATTAAAATGGAAAGAGTACATAAAAAAGAAAAGAGAAAAATTAGAAGAAAAAAATTATAATGGCTGATAGGACGAAAATCACAAATGACAGTAGAAAACAAACTGCTGATATATAAGCAAATTCTAAGACCAGTATGGCAATATCGAGCGCAACTATGGGAGTGTTCTAAACTAAGCAATATCAATATTATTCAAAGATTTCAGAATAAAATACTAATATGCTCCGTGGTATATACGAAATTCTGACCTTCATCGAGATCTAAATGTAGAACCAGTGTTAGAATTATGCTAATGCGTGTAGTGACCCGAGCTTAGTGCTTGTGAATTGCGCAAAGCAAGGGCGCGGAAGAACGTGCAAGCAATAAGAACTAAAGTCGCGCCGCTTGACATTGCTTATTAGCAAAAGTAAAAGCAATTACTGAGACTATGTTGAGAAACAAAATTGAATATGACAAAAAGATACTTGCTTTTCTGTTAGGCTGGAAACTTTTCATACTACCTTCGTAAATAGCGCGACGCCTATACAAGTTCTTTCCATGTTATTTACGGCACTGATTGATGATTAAAGATACTACCGAATTTTACTGATACCCATATCACCCATATCACTCACAATCAGTTTACCTTAAATCAAAGTAGTCTTCCAATTCATTTTCGGTTATATTGAGGAGTAATTCTATGAATGGTGGTATAACAACAGGGCGATTGAATATAACACAGGCGAACCCCCGCGGAATCGCGCAGAAGTAATTCCCGAAGAAGCCCTGGGTGTGAGCCCAGTGCTCCATTAACTCAACGACGGGCTGTAAGAATTCCTTTAATGGCGTTTCCTTCTCAGGGAAGAAAGGATATTCGGTGAAGAAAGTTCCAAATTCGTAGATTTCCTTTAAACTTTTCGTACACTCCGGGACGGACTCCAGTGATATGCTGTCCTAAAAAATAGAACTCACATGAAAATACATACTTACCGCTACATCACATTCAAAATAATTCGATCCTGAAAAAAGAAATACATAATTAAAAAATAGGTTTACAAGTAATACCATATGATCATAAAAAAAACGTAATCGAGAGGGCCATATGATTTTTGTATTATGTTGGTTACAACTACGTCCGAGAGTTAAATCTTGCTTAAATCATATCAATATTGAAACAAATAAGTTTATGTTTAAAGTGCAAATGGCTAATGTGATTAATAGTAAAACTAGCAAAATAAAAACAAATATTTTTTGGTAAAAGTAAAAGAAGAATGTTGAAACTGAAGAAGAAACTGATCTTCTTCAGTTTAAACACAAATCCTTACTCGTCTGTTTATGTTGTTAAATGCGTTGACGAGATGTTGAGGCGTTATCGTGTCACAAACATTTTGAATTGCTTCGGTAAGTTCTTATATTGTGTGTGGTGTATTTCTTGGGCGGATTTGCCAAGGATGTTATCATCATTCATGTGATTTTCAAACCAATTGCAGTATTGCCCTCTCAGTACGAGATCAACGGGCTCGAGTTCTTGCACAACACAATTATCTACGGATATTTTTCGAGATCTTTTCCAAGAATATGCCGGAAAGTGCCATATGACAAATTAGTTTCCTGTGAAAGCTTTCTATATAGTTAACTTTTTAGGGCAGTGATCCAAGCGACTATTCACATCCGCAATAGTTTCAGCAGTTCTCTTCTTGGGTTTACCACTATAGGGTTTGCGACTTACTGCACCAATTTCGCGAAATTCATCCACATATAGTTGCATAAAATAAGACCATTCCCCATTCTGTTGCTCTCGTCCATTACGAAAATAGCTTTCAACGATAAATGTTTGGTAATCTGCTGTAAAATGTATGATATGTCAATAAACATTAAATGTAATTTGAATTGTCAAATTGTCAAACTGTCAGATGTAGTTGTAAACATTAAAAATTATTCAAAATGAAAACATGGCACACAATGCCGAAAAAAAACGAAAAGTTTTATAACGTTAGCCCAACAACAACGCCGGAAAAGGCGATCTCTTGGTCATTTTAATAGTTAATTTACATATGCCTAATCAACATAAGATAAATTTATGCAAACAATTAATGACATCTGTGTACTGTTGTAAAAAGTGTGGTTATAGATCCTATATGTGTGTGACGGGAGACGCATGCGAGTTTTTCTTTCCCCAACGGCTTAAAGCAATTCGTGTGCGATGCACATTTGTCAATTACACGGCGGCATCGAGTAGCAAGGTGACAGCTGCTGCTTATATCAGCAGCTCGTTGCAGTTCGTGTACGCGGTTGCGTTGGAAACAATGGTCTGCCGATCTGCGACAGCTTAAAGCTGCCAACGGGGGCAGCTTGTTGCTACTCGTGTATTCCGGCTCCAAAAAGCTGCTATCTGACGCTTCCAAGCAAGATTACGAGTTTTGTTGCGGTTATTATTTGTTTCAATTTGTTTGATGCACGCTCGGCGTAGCCTTGATGCTGTATTTGCGGCGGAAATGAAATATTGTTAATATACAGTGTGTCCTTTCTCAACATTTTTGGGAAACTTTTTTATTATCAATTTTATGGAGAAAAATTACTCCTTGAAAAAAGTTCTGCTTTCTCAAAATTCATGATTAAACTACCAAAACTTCATTTACAACGTACAGGATGATCGAAAATTTAAAAAAATCAAAATTGACCTAAGAGAGAAGTACTATTCATTTTTATTTCAAAACAAAATATAAAAACAAAAAGATACTTCAAAATGTATGTTTGAATTTAAATTCATTGCTTCTTACTGTTAAAATTAATGTTTATATCTTTAACAAATCAATTTTTATAATGAATATTAATCAAAATGGTTGAATTATCTTTAAACCCAAATAGATTTGTAATTTACTTTCATTGCACATTTTCCTTGATATATCCACCTTCCCTCCCCATACAGATAATTGTTCTTGTAGAAAATTCCTTCAATACATTTCGAACCATGAAAGGAGTTATTCCCTGTATTGTTTCCCTAATTACTCTCTCCAAGTGGTCAATCCTTTTTTGCAAATATACTTTCTCTTTCAAGTAGCTCCATAAAAAATAATCGAGTGAACTAAGGTCCGGAGACCTAGCGAGCCAAAAAATGTCAGAAAACCGATCAATTTTCCATTGAAAAGGGTGTTTAAGACTGTCTGACCTACCTTGTGCTATGACACGGTGCACCATCCTATTGGTACCACACCTATAGGCTCTCGTGCATGGGTAGTAGTGACTGTAAGTCCAATTACTTGACCTTTAAAAATTGCGCAGCAGACATTATGCTTTAAACGAATATTGATCACGTGCCTGTATCGTGAAATTGGGATTCACATCACTCCATCACCAACAATTTTGTGCACTTATTGGAAGTGAACGTTGCTTCGTCGGTGAATATAATTTTTCTCATCATGAAGGGATCATCTTTCAGTTCTCCTTATATCAAACAGCTAAACTCCAATCGTCGATCAAAATCTCCTAGTTTTAACGTATGAACAAATTTTGATTTGTAAGGTCGGAATTTGTTTTCTTTTCATCTTTTTGAAATTGTAGTTTTAGATACATTATTTGGTGACCCAGATTTTGTGCGCTGTGATTTTTTACCATCTTCTACGACAGACAGTAAGTTATTTTCTACCACATTTCCAAATGTTTTGAATTTAGTTAGGATATTTCTTACTGTTATGAAATGTATATTTTTATCGAGATGTCTTTCGTTGAAAATCATTGCTGCTTCCCGATACGTCCCATAATTTTCGCAAAAAATTAAAGTTATTTAAATTTTGTCTTGCATGCTAAATTTCAACGGAATTTTTATTTAATTCAGATATTCATATTGACGTTTTAATAAAATAAGAGGACTGATTGTGACAATGACATTATAAACAATTATCTTCACAGATAATTTAATCTTTATGTTAATATTCATTGCAAAAAATGATTTTTTAGAGGTAAAAATAATAATTTTAACAGGCCTACCACAAACATACAATTTTTAGTCGAACAACTTATTTATTTGTGTCTGTTCGGTAGTTCTTCAACAAAAAATTGGAAAAGCTGTATCAACTGATTTTTATTAATTTTATTTTTAATAATTTTTGATCACCGTGTATATTGTAAATGAAGTTTGAGTAGCTAATCATGAATTTTGAGAAAGCAGAACTTTTTGCAAAGAGTAATTTTTCTCCATAAAATTGATAATAAAAGAGTTTCTCAAATGTAAAGAACTTAAGCGGACACACTGAATATTGGCTTCTGTCGGTGAAATGTAAAAATCATTAATAGCTAGAACTTGTGGAAAAATTTAAACCAACTGGAACGATAGCGATTATTACGCCAGCGTCCGTGAAGCGTTTTAAGACATTCACCCTCAATATACGCCATGGAGCGAAGAAAACTATGAAAACCTCACTCTTAGCGTTAACAGTCTCGAGGTTCGAACCCGATACTCCGAAATACTTCGAATCTGATAGCCAAGTGCGCTAGCAACTGCTCTACCAATCACTTTGAACAGATGTTCCTATTTACCACAGACAGAAAAAGTTCTTGAATCAAACAAATATATATCTTTGAAAAACAAATGTAAAATAGAGTGTCCTAGTTTTCAATGAATTACCCTCTTTGGAAATACGGGAATACGAGTCTGGTGAAGATCAAAGTAACACCAACGATGAAGATTTTGAAATTAAAGATGATTACGTTCGTAATGGATTTGCCAACATGAGTTGAATGATTTGGTACGAGTTTTAGGACTACCCAAAAAAAGTTTCCCAGAGCTCTTAACATCAAGACTGCACGGGGAAAAACTTCTTAAAAGGGGCTAAGGTACCCTATTTTCGATCAAGAAAAGTGCATTTCAACAATACTTTCGAAATGATGGGGGGTTTTTTATTGCCATAACTTTAATGGTTTAAAAAAAAGGAGGGGGGAATTTCGGTCTATAACGCAACTGAATGACGACTGTTTATCGATAGCTAAAAAGGCGGAGCTTGAAGTGTGTTCTCCTCCACAAGGGAAAATTTATTTGGTTCAGTCCCGATGGCGATTCAGTTCCTTTGAGTGAAAAATTGAAGACATAAAGATAGTCATAGATTTGTTGCAATACCACATGCACCAATGGATCATTTGTGTTGACCTTAAAATGGTTAGCTTCCTTCTTGGCCACCCGGGTTATCCCAAAATATCCCTGCTTTTTGTGTATGTGGGACAGGGGAGCTCGTAAAAACCCTTGGGTGTAGTCGAATTGGCTGCCACGATCTGACCTGAAACCTGGTGACCCAAACATTGTACATCAGCCCTTGTCGACAGAAAGAATATTATATTTCCGCCTCTCATATAAAATTGGGTGTCGAAGCAATTCGTTAAAGCTTTGTTAATTGAAGGAGACTGTTTCAAGTATCTCATTTCGGCTTTTCCAAACCTGTCATTTGAAAAGAAAAAAGGCCCGGTTGTTTTTGATGGTCCACAGATTCGGCGGCTTGTTAAAGATGAACAATTCATCGGAACAATTAAAGAAATTAAAAAGAATGCTTGGTTGGCATTAAAAAAAATATTGTTAAAGACTATCTTGGAAATATACGAGCACAGAATTACGCCAAAATTGTCCAGCAACTCTTGGAGAGCTTCAAACTGCTAGGTTACAACATGAGCACCAAATTGCAGTTTTTGCATAGCCATCTTGCTAACTTCCCGGAAAATCTTGGTGCAGTCAGTCATAAACGGTGAGCGATTTCACCAGGATTTGGGGGGTCATAGAAAGGGTATAAAAGGTGATGGGCTGTACATATGATGGCTGACTATTGTTGGAGCATCAAGCGAGAATGTCCACAGATTAAGCATTCCAGAAAAAGCGATAAACGAAAATTTTTGCCTTAATATATAATTACCGTTCGATAAAAAGACAACTATTTGCATGAACACAATTTAACTTGCAGTAACTATTATAGCCTTTGTATGAATAAAATTATTCTTTATAAACTAACTAGCGAAAATTACAAAAATCTCGCCTACATCGTTTTCAAAGCTAGTTATCAGTTCAAGTAAATTGGGATTCAATTCACAATACATTTAACAATGTTTTAATCTTTCGGTTTTTATTTTTTGTAACTAATTGTTAGTATATTACCTCCTTTTTGATATAACAAATATTTCAGCAAAGGCAAGTGATAAGACATGCTTGCATGCACAAGTCCGTTGAGGTATCTGCTGTTCTATTTCTTACCCTTTTTGTCATAATACCTAGCATCCTTCTAGCATCTAACCATACAGTTGTCCCTGTCACTCATTCACGATTCTCAGGATTTCTACGAGATTATCGAGGTATAAGTTTTGTAATATTCTTTCCCCAAAAAAAAGTAGTACAAGTATCCCCAACACACAAAAAACTGGGGTTCGACATCGGGGCTTAACCCCAGCCAGATTCACTTTAAGGGTTTCCCGGGAAATGTGGAAATAATCTCGAAGAAACTTGAAGGGAAAACTGTAAAATTTAAGGTTCACCGTTCCCATTTTGGGGCGTTCGTCATTAAAAGGAGAAGTCCCAAAAAAATGGTAAAGAAAAAAATATTTGTTTCAAACTGACGAAATTCTTTAAAAAGGGAAAGGGAAATGTATTGTTGCATCAAACATGTCACGTATATTAAATCAAACAGATATATTTTCAAATCAAACTGGAGGTTAATTGTTTCAAGAGATCGTATGTTTGAATCAAATAACGATGTCAAAAAAAATTATTACCTTTAATTAAAAAGATATGTCTTTGCCGCCATCTAAAATTATAATTTGGTTGATTGAATGCATATTTTTTTTTGGTCAAGAACTTTTTATTCTCTGTGCATATTCTTTCATGTTTATAGTAACAATGAAATTGGTGGTTCTTATTTAGGTTTACCTTTACTAAAAGTTTTACGGTAGAATCGATTGTCACGACCCTCGTAGCGCATATAAAAAAATTTTTAAAATTGTTTAAATCAGCTTTGTCATATTTTAGGTTTCTTTATGAGATGTTAAAATTGATTCTACTACAGTATCTATTAATAAAATATTTAATTGAAACTAATCTAGAGTTGGGGAAATGGAAACTGCAGCGACACCAGCGTCTTAGTTTTTTTAACAAGATCGCTCGGCTATTCTCTTCAAAATATAATTTTAAATTTTGCGTAGGCTTTCTGTACGTTGTACATGTTCCTTTTCTAGTGCTGACCAAATAAGTTCATGCAGTTTTTTTTATACAACAGATTGCCATGAATATTTTTTAAATTTCTGATCGATAACCCAGTCATCTACTATAGTATTAATTCTTCTTTCATTGGATGCATGCACCTTTGGTAACAATTGTTTAATTTATATTTTAAAATAATTTTAAAGGAACCCAAAAAAACTTTAATTCGAGTTATGACAAATTTTTTAAAACAGAATGTTGATATCTGGACCACGTTTTTTTTCTTACCTTTCATAGTGTATTATTGTTTTTTTAAAATTTATTTTATAATCAAAAACCCCACGGACCTATTTGTTTAGCTGATCTTTCAACTCTAAATTCAAACCCAAATCTAAAATTGCTTCCCCACAGAAGACACGGATACAGCCCTCTTCAAATTCAAATTGTATTCCTCGTTGGTGATGAAGGTATGTCTTGCGCGTAGTTGGTCAGAAAACAATTTCGCGACATCCTGCTATAGTCACGTCTCTCGCCCCCCATGAACAGCTTACCAAT
>JAROYD020000010.1:29051214-29185640 GCA_029618875.2 Dynastes tityus | reverse complement strand
TTCTCTTTTTGGGTTTACCACTATAGGGTTTGCGACTTACTGCACCAATTTGCGAAATTCATCCACATATAGTTGCATAAAAAAAGACCATTCCCCATTCTGTTGCCCCGTCCTTTACAAAAGCTTTCAACGATAAATGTTTGGTAATCTGCTGTAAAATTTTGATATGTCAATAAACATTAAATGAAATTTGAATTGTCTTGTCAAACTGTCATTAGTTGTAAACTTTAAAAATTATTCAAAATGAAAACATGGCAAAATGCCAAAAAAAAACGAAAAGTTTTATAACGTTAGCCAACAACAACCCCGGGAAAAAGGCGATCTCTTGGTCTTTTTTAATATTTAAATTTTAATATGCCTAATCAACAAAAGATAAATTTATGCAAACAATTAATGACATCTTGACTTTGTAAAAAGTGGGTTATAGATCCTATATGTGTGTGAGGGGAGGCATGCGAGTTTTTTTTCCCCCAACGGCTTAAAGAAATTGTGCGATGCACTTTTGTCAATTACACGGCGGCATCGAGTAGCAAGGTGACAGCTGCTGCTTTATCAGCACTCTTGCAGTTGGGTTACGGGGTTTGGGTTTGGGAAACAATGGTCTCCGATCTGCGACAGCTTAAAGCTGCCAACGGGGGCACGTTGCTACTCGTGTATTCCGGTAAAAAGCTGCTATCTGACCTTAACAAGTTACGAGTTTTGTCGCGGTTATTATTTGTTTCAATTTGCATCAAACATGTCACGTATATTAAATCAAACAGATATATTTTCAAATCAAACTGGAGGTTAATTGTTTCAAGAGACCGTATGTTTGAATCAAATAACGATGTCAAAAAAAATTATTACTTTTAATTAAAAAGATATGTCTTTGCCGCCATTTAAAATTATAATTTGGTTGATTGAATGCATATTTTTTTTTGGTCAAGAACTTTTTATTCTCTATGCATATTATTTCATGTTTATAGTAACAATGAAATTGGTGGTTCTTATTTAGGTTTACCTTTACTAAAAGTTTTACGGTAGAATCGATTGTCACGACCCTCAAAGCGCATATAAAAATTGACTTACATTGTTTAAATCAGCTTTGTCATATTTTAGATTGCTTTATGAGATGTTAAAATTGATTCTACTACGAGTATCTATTAAAAAAATATTTAATTGAAGCTAATCTAGAGTTGGGAAGTGGAAACTGCAGCGACACCAGCGTCTTAGTTTTCTCACAAGATCGCTCGGCTATTCTCTTCAAAATATAATTTTAAACGTTGCGTGGGCTTTCTGTACGTTGTACATGTTCCTTGCTAGTGCTGACCAAATAAGTTCATGCAGTTTTTGTATACAACAGATTGCCATGAATATTTTTTAAATTGCTGATCGATAGCGCAGTCATCTACTATAGTATTAATTCTTCTTTCATTGGATGCATGCACCTTTGGTAACAATTGTTTAATTTATATTTTAAAATAATTTTAAATGGCCATCAATAAAACTTTAATTCGAGTTATGACCAAATTTTTCAAAACAGAATGTTGATATCTGGACCACGTTTTTATTCTCACCTATCATAGTGTATTATTGTTTTTTAATATTTATTTTATAATCAAAAACCTCACGGACCTATTTGTTTAGCTGATACTTTCAACTCTAAATTCAATCAATTCTAAAATTGCTTACCCTTACAGAGGACACGGATACAGCCCTCTTCAAATTCAAATTGTATTCCTCGTTGGTGATGAAGGTATGTACTTGCGCGTAGTTGGTCAGAAAACAATTCTCGCGACATCCTGCTATAGTCACAGTACGTCTCGCCCCACATGAACAGCTTACGCAATGGTTGGCTACAACCAGACCCACTTGTTCCGATACAAATTTAACGACCATGAGGACGGTCCGTCTGTAAGGATCCTTGCTGGTTTCTTCGATGAACTCGATAGTCCAACCTCGTACTTCTTGCGATATCCACAGCTTACAGTTCTCCAGGTGGTCTGTGAGATGAAGTTCGACATTGGCGGTGTTTGACACGAGCAGCGGTCCTGGCTTATTATAAGTGAACAGATTGCTTGTGGTTATCTCGGGCAATTTGAAGACACCTTCGACGTATAAAATGTTGTGAGGATGCGTTGTCATATCGGACTTTAAATAAATCGGAAACGACATGCTAAACGTCCCTACCACATCCGGCTTAAAGGTTATATTTAGAATGACCTCCTCTTTGGGATCCAAGATGCAGACGATCGATTTCTCATAGAAAGTAACTTCGCTCCCACTAGCATGCGTAAGATAGAAGGGGTGAGCTAATTCATCTGTACGAATGCAGAAAGTCTCTTCCGTTTTCTGAGGATTGCTGATTTTAAGATTGTATTCGTTTTTGCATGGTAAAGGGGGGATCTTATAAGTCAAATACACTTGAACGTTGGGGAATTTCAATTTGTGCGCTGTTGCGTACAGTCGAACAATTGGCGTTATAAAGGTCGTAGGTAGTAAGAGCCTCCCGCAGCTGGGAATGTCTGTGTACAGTTGGTAATGAGAAATATTCTTGGATGTGCTACTGCTAGGCGATAGGCTGATAATATCATTAAGGATAATCGGTAAGCAAAACTGGTCAGATGTAATTGCCTGAGGTATAAAATGAAAATACAAATGCTGTGAAGAATTGGCTTTTAGCATCAGCTCGTTAACAGGATCCGTTCTCCAGTAGTACTTAGTCTCTGTGATCTTGCATTCGCTGTACATCGACATGTCGAACTTAATCGAAGCTAATGCTTTGCTGCGATTCTGAACGGTAATTTTCATAGTCTGAAACGTGCTTGCTGGTATTGTTTGAAATTTTAAAGCTTGAGGACTGACTAGGATATCCGGAAAGATCACATTCCCTTCGATCGGTAATTCAACAATACCAACCCCTATCACCTGGTACTTCAATGTGGTCGAAAACCTAATGTGTGCTTTAACCTTTAATGTCACCCGTATAAGAGTATAACTACTACCATAGACTATTCCATCAGCTGGATAAACATCAGCATATTTCAGAAATTCATTTTCCACCAATGAGTATACTCTGGGATGTACAGATTCGTTTCGTAACTGGACTTTCTGTACAACGGAAATATTCAACGGTATATCTTGAAATATCAGTTTTTGCGGAACAAATCTAAATTTGTCGATCATGTTTTTTATCGATAGTTTCACCTGATGCGTGACTACGTCGAAGACTATTAATTCTGCGTCGATATGCGACGGACCTTCTTGGTTTGCCAAATAAGTCACTTGACAAGCTATTTGAGAATTACCTTTGACCACGCCCTCAACAGGATTTATTGAGAAGTTTCGACATCGTATCGACCATCTGAAATTGGTATCTGCGTTGAGGGGGTTGGAAATCTCGACAAAGTGGGTGTTTTCGTGAGTGAACTCGATTGCATCGGTGCTTAGGTTTACAAATATGGGCGATACATCCGCCATGATATTTACAACGAAGACGCTGCAGTCGTTGACTACTACCTCCAAGGAAGCTGTGTAATAACCACTTGTTGCGCTTGTGTAGGTAATTGGTAACGAGGCTACGTTGTTTGCAAGGATCACTTGACGATTTCCTTTCGGAAATGTTATGTTAGCCTTTTCCGGTTTGATGTATATCTTTATCGGAAGGGTGTTGGAGTTTTTGATGGTTAATTCGAAGTTATATACGCTGTGTACAGCAATCTGGAAGAAAGTTTTATTTGCATTAACGTATTTTGGCTTCTGTCAGTGAAAAATTAAAATCTGTAATTTCCTTGGAATTTCCATACTCGTCCCAGTAAGGAATCGACCTGACGCCTGCCGCTTGCCGCACGGGCGTGCTAACCGCTAAACCACGGGGACCTTGATGCCAGACACGTTCACTTTTTAACACTTAGTTGATACATTATCTGCAAATATATTATATATAGGATTTTTATCGAAGCTAGGCAGCTACGTCATGGGTGATAACTTCAGTAGTACCTACATTGTACACTGCCGTATATTAGTTCGGATACTTGGTAAAATTTCGTAAAGTATTCTTAATGACAGTATCATTGCTTTAAAATGTAAATTACATTATGATATTAAGTTATTTATGAAGTTTCTAGTTCGCAAAGGACAAATATCTTCAGAATTTCGGGGTTATAAGTAAAGCTGGCCACGAGTGGTACCGCGCAGTAGCGTAGAGTCGACCAGGCCTCGCGTTCCACTAGAGTTATTCTGCTAATAGAGATGTTTGCTGCCGCAAATAAATTTAAACAATACTTTTAAATTAAAATTAAATAACACGTGCTCAAACACTTACCATTTTGAGAGTCCTCTCCGTGAAATAACAAAGTGAATAATGTCTGTTAAATATCTGCAACAATAGATATGTTTCAACTGTTGTTTCGGCAAAACTAGTACGGCATGAGGAAAAGATGCGTTTATATGCAGAGAACGAACGTTCTACATCTTTCAAATAACTTAACGATTCTGTTGACGCACCTTCACAAATCTGTCTTAATGTGCCAAAATCAGAATTTTTCTCAAAAACACTTTCAAATTTTTCTAGAACAGAAACATTTTTTGCGTCTTCAATCGCGCATTTTGTAATTTTTCTATTGCATCTGCTAGCCCGAAGTAATTGTCGTGAATGATTTTTAAATCCATTTTAACCTGACTATCTTGAAATTTCGATTGGCTTTTCTGGATAGCGGCAGCTTCTCACTTTGTATCGAATTGTAAACCACGTTCACTAATAATAGCGATAACTATGATAATAAAATGCGGCCTGCAACCATGTTCCCCAACGAGTTGAATATACGTTCTGCTGGCTCTGGTATACCAGGGGCACAGTCTGTGAAATTCGCGAATACGTTTCGGTGATTTGACAAATACTGCTTGGTATGCGCTATTAAAGCGTCTGCCTCAGAATAACATTTTCTGATACTATCCGCCACAAGATTGAGAGCATGAATTTTACACGTAATGTTTAACAAATTAGCAGAATGCTTTTAAGAGACCGGCCTACAAGCATGTTTGCAGCACCATCACTCACTAACATCAAGAGTCGGTTGTTGATAGTTTAAACTTGTCCAATGTA
Source organism: Dynastes tityus (assembly GCA_029618875.2). NCBI lineage: Eukaryota > Metazoa > Arthropoda > Insecta > Coleoptera > Scarabaeidae > Dynastes > Dynastes tityus. The sequence goes on along the minus strand of JAROYD020000010.1, from coordinate 29,180,557 downwards.
TTTAACACTAACTTTGAAATTACTTCGGCAGTACACTGTTGGCATTAGTTTGGAGACTAATAGGAATTGAAGGTGCCGATTGATGAGGTTCCAATTTGCGTGCCATTACATTAAGAACAGAATGTTTCTTTCGATCTGTTGTTTCGTCGACAATTTTTGATCTTTCAACTCGATTTTATTTTTTTGTTCAATATGTTCGCTGAATTGGCACAATTCTTCGTAACGATGTTCGGCTTGGTAATTTGCACTCCAGAATAGTTATTCCAAAGCAGATAAATGGTTCCTTGTCTAGTAAATTAAACGGTATATTACATGCGATAAACGTAACGCATAAATTAAATATAAATTTTCATTTGTCTCGTGCGTAATTTCTTTTTGAGATATGCTTTTCACTATTCACGTGTCGTAGACAATGTTGTCTGGACCAACATTAACGGGATTTTACAGATTACATATTTAATTTTAGCACCTTCATATATTAAGTCTGGAATTTCTGCAATAAATTTTCGAAGTTTATCCGACCGCGGTCGTTTTGCTAACGAAATCATAATTTTTCTAGGACAGATAAACAATTGCGCAAATGACCGCTGGCGAAAATGTCCGTACTGCTCCGCAGACGAAGTAATACTACCGTGCCTCTCGGTCCGAACTGATTCTACGCCGATGCGCGGTACCGCTCGTGGCCAGCGTTAGTTATAAGTTATAACATCTTCAAATAACAATTACAATTTACGACATTTGATGGCACTTGCCAAACAAATCTGCGATCCCTTTATTATGATTATTTTCGAGGTAGAAGTATGAGTAATAGTAACAAATAAGCTTAAGAAATTTACGTGTCTCTGTCCCAAACAGTGCTGCATATTAAAATCAATATTTCAGTTTCTCGACAAACGTGCTTGCGTTATAATTGCTTTTCATCATTAAGACTATTCATTGCGCCAGATTGCGGAAAAGACGCATGTGAGTAAGTCAACGATGAATGATATTATTAGGAAATAACGAGGGTGCCCCGGTAGCACGTCCGGTCGTTCGCGAATAAAACAAGAGGGACGATGAGCGCATAAAATTTTTAAAGCAAACGAGAAGGGGGACACCCCCCCGAAATTCGGAAATAAATCGCGACCGTGAAAGAGCAATTTCTGTCACCACAAAAGGGGCGATTAAAAGCGAAATCTTTATCCGCGTTGCTGTGGAAAACCTCTACTACGGCGGGGTAAAGGCAAAAACGATTGCTATGCGCCGAAATACATAGAAACGGAAATAAAGGATTTCAAACGCGTTTTATGGACTGATGAATTGAAGGGAAGGTTTTTGAACAAGCGAGGCGTGTTTTCGAAGAAGATCCATGAGTGAAAGAATGTTGGGGGTTTTATCGGCCGACGGGAAGCAAGGAAGGGATTCTGTGCTCTTTGGGGGGTTGTTTTTCGTACGCTGTGACGGAATTTGCAACGAATTGAAGGCTTTTGAGGAAAAAAAAATGTTTTAAAAAATATTACGAGAAAATTCGCGTTTAATTGGTAACAATTTTATATTCGAGACAACGCCCCCAAAACATATAGCATTGGTAGCAAAAATTACTTGAATAACCAACAGGAAAATAATACTTAGAAATAAGACATGGCCACTGAAAGTCCTGACATCGATCCGTTGAGCTGTTGGGGGATGGATTCCCCGGATTAAAAGATTTTCCATACAACACGTTTATGGAACATTATACAGGATCGCTGGGCTATCAAAATAATCAATAAAAAATACATATAGCTATCCATTTAAAACAAAAAAGTTAAAGGGGGTTTGGGAAAATTTTAGAACAGCCTGTACATTTTTAGATAATTTTCAAAATCCCTGGGGATTAATACGACAAAAAACCTTTTTCCCATTTTTGGGTAGTTCCCCCAAAACTCCGACGACATTAATGGTGCAAGCGGAAGGTGTCAGGGTCGATACCTTACCGAGATGAGATTTTTTCAAGTATTTAATTACGTTGCAAATTCCAACGAAATTATAGATTTTTAATTTGCTTTTTTCATTACTATGTATTCAATTAATTACCCGTTCAGTATGAACGTCAATTGGATCGATGGTCACGTTACCAAGTTCGGCAGGCGAGAGAGGTATAAACTCAGAGTACATCTGTTCCGCTGATTTCTTCTTTATTGCTAGTGGCAGGTGATCATTTTTGCACAGCAACTTGGTAACATCCGAAAGATCATAATCGTCTGAAGACTTTTTAGATTCAGCCACTAATTGTCGAGCCGTTTTCTTAACGTGACTGCTGTAATAAGTTCCTGCGTCGATTTTCATTTTCTTTCCGAAGACAGTTAATACACATTCTGAGTCTACACCTTGAGTGCACGGATGAGAGTCTTTAGATGTAGATTTTATTCTGTTTTAAAGGAGAAAATAGGATATTATTTACGGTTCAGTTTAGTCATTTAAAACGTGCTCCTGTATACTTTATAAAATTCGCGATATTTTAACATATTGTTATACAGGGTCTCCCATTATATTTTAACTGATTTGCAAGCTTATACCTTCCGAACGGCATGAAGTATTAAGATGCGGCTTTCACCATTGAGTTTTATGAGTTCAAGTTTTTTTAGGGTTTTTTGGAACGTGAAATTCTTCAAAAAAACCGACATAAAAAGGGCTAGCAATACCCCTTTAATTATTCGCAGTAATTTGAAAAGTCGCATCTTTTATCGTTTAAATGTTATTTGCAAAATTAAAATCGGTTGAGAAATAACAGAGATAAACGTTTATGAAAACACCACTCTAAAATCAGAAACGGAAACAAGACATCTATAGTCTGTCTCAACCTCATTATGCAGTATTAAGCTTAAATGGGATATATGTTTCTCTTACAATCTTTTAAGATTTGTCAATAACGCTATCTCAATAAGCGGTCGTCGATCACCGCCTCTCAAATGTACATCGTAAAAGAAAGAATTTTAGTTCGCAAGTTCGGTCTATCTATTCAACTCATTTATTGACCCTGATGAATAGAGCAACGCCAACTGCGCTGAAAGCCAGTGGCTGACGCATAAAAGTTTACACAAAATAAACACGGCCGGGACAATTCGGTATAAGCGTGAGTATAACTGCGACTCGAAAGCCGGTCTGTTGTGTATGCATCTACGCTGTCGTATACTACATCAGTTCTACGTTTTTTTTTTAAAATGTTTCCTATGCGAAAACGACAAAGTTGGACACAATCAAAAATTTATTGCAGAAATGCCTGATTTAAAGGGGATGGCGCTAAAATTCAATTTTAGGGGTAAAATAGATTTAATGTGTTGGTCGAAAAGTGATTGTCTACGGCACGTAACTATGGGGTATGTTTCAAGAAAAAAAATTTCCCCACGGGTTATGACAAATTTAAATTTAATTTATGTGTTTATTGCATTTAAATTTCCCTTTCATTTACTAAGGAAGAAAAATACGTCCCGTTTTGGAATGAATATTCGGGCTTTTAAATTCCCGGAGAGAACATTACAGAGAGTTGTCCGTCTGCTCGTGAACATGTCGAGAAAAAAATTAAATCGGAGTTTAAGATAAAAAAATGGGTTATGTGGACGAAACAACAGATCAAAAAAAATTCTGTGGTTAATGTAATGGCACGGGCAATGGAACCACATCGACCGTCACCCCCAATTTTACTAGTTTCCAGACGAATACAACAATGCACTGCCGAAGAATTTCAATGTTGGTGTTAAAAATTGGAAAAGTTTGAACTTTCAACAAATCACGTTGAGTTTTTGGGGGATGGTCCAAACATGCTTGCTGTAGATCGACTTTAAAAAACATTGTGCTAACTTGTTTCATATTACATGTAAAAATTTATATCACAGTCTCGTAGCAGACAGTATCAGAAAATGTTATTCCGAGGTAGACGCTTAATAGCACATACAAAAGTGTGTTTGTAAAATCCCCAAAACGTATTCGGGAATTTCATAGACTATGCCCCGGTATTCCCGAACCACCACAACTTATTCTTACCGTTGGGGAACATGGTTAGAGGCTGCATTTTATTATTTAAACATTTTGAGAATATAAAGAACGGGTTTTTGAATTGACCCAAAAGGGCTGCGGCTGCAAAGGGAAGCCCGAAATTTCAGGAGAGTCAAGTTAAAACAGATTTGGAAATTATTCAGAACAATTACGTGGGGCTAATCCAAAAAACTACAAAATTCTTCTGTCGTTAGTGGAATCTTTAAAAAATAACATGTTCACGACGTATGCGCATAGAAGACGCAAAAAAATTTTTGTTTTAGAAAGGTTTGAAAGTGTTTTAGATAAAGATTCTGATTTTGGCACATTAAGACAAATTTGTGAAGGTGCGTCAACAGAACCGTTAAGTTATTTGAAAAATTATTTTTTACGCAAATATAACGTCACTAGATGTGGGGTTTGTTTTCGGATACAAAAAAAATTTTTTTTCACGCCGCACTCACTTTGCCGAAACAACTTTGGAAACATATCTAATGTTACAAATATGAAATAGACATTATCCACTTTGTAATTCTTGTGTAAACTTTTATGCGTCCGCCACTGGCTTTCAGCGCAGTTGCGTTGCTCTACTGATGAAGCTTTAAATAAAAGCGAAATATTGGTGAAAATTTATAAAATCAAAACATTTCAGAGGAACTAGCTGAGATGGTGTACTCGCAAGTACATAGATACATCGTCTGCGTATCCAAAAGGAAATGGAAAGCAGCAAATCGTACTAAAGCAGTTTTTGAACAAAAAAATGAGGCTTGGTTAAGAAAAAATCTAGAGGTGGCCGAAGCGGCCGAACATTTACTCCAGAGGAAGTTAAAACAACTATCAAGGAGATGGAAGAAAACATTACAAAACTTTCAGAAACTAGTATGGTATTATTATTATTATTGGCCTCGACTGGAAATCATTAACCGTAAACTAGTATGGTAGTACATGGGAAAAGACATGACAAGACATGACAATAAAACACCAACTTCATTTTACTATGATTGATGGGAAGGTTGCAAATGTGGTAACTGAAACTAAATCCACTTCATCCTGTTTAATGGCACAAAATGTAACACTCGATCATCTCACGATTTTCGTGAGTAGAAAGATCCATGTTGCTAATTTACGAAACCTCATTCAACATTAGCTAGAAACTAAGGTTATTTGCATCTATTAGTAATTATCGTTTGCATCTTTCAATTGTTTTCATAGTTTAACTATGGTAGCGTGAACTGTTCCGAAATTAAAAGGAGAAAATGGCCATAATTTATTTATTTTTAAAAATAACTTTGACAAGGGCCTTTTTTATGAAGTCATGGACTATGGTTTCCATTAAAAAACACAATTTTTTGTCATACCTCAAAAATTATAGCTTAAATAAAAAGTTACCTTTTTTCTAAAGTCAATAATAACTAGAGTAACCAAAACTTGCGGACTCGCATAGGCGTCGGTATTACGGGTTAATATGAGAATACGAAAAATTCATAAATAAACTTACTTGCTAATTATTCAACAAATTAGAGGCATCAGGATGTGAACTACTGTAAACTTGCATCATTGCATATGTTTTCACAGTTACTTCTTTAAACCTTGTGCGTCGACAAGAAAAAATATTCTTATACATAGAAAACGATCTCTCCACATCTAAGGAAGTTACACTTGCATGTAGAAACTGTTTTTCAAAATCACTTAAAAGTTCACTATTCTTACACTTATTATAAACGGCCTCTAAAGTATTAAAATCGGGATTTTTCCTTAAAACATCTGCCACCTTTTGACTAGCGCATAATCCTGGCGTATTATTTAATGTGTGTAATTTATTTTTTACACTCTCTACTATGTCTAATGATTCCTGCAATGACAATTCAGTACATTGTAGTTTTCTGATGGCATCTAGTAATACTGTATAATTGGTACGTATTGTTGTTAAATCTTCTAAAAGTTGAGGAATTTGAAATTCTCTTTGAGTTTCTCTAATTGCTTTGGATTCATTCCGATTAAATCGCATTATAACTGATTGGATTTGTTGAAAATGGATCAAATAGTAAGAAGCTGCTGTTAGCCAAGCACCCCATCGCGTTAAAATTGGTTCAGGAGGTTCTGGAATACCTGGACAAAATTTACGAAATTCTTTTAAACGTTTAGATTTGCGAAACACTGCTTTAGTACTTCCAATCATCCGATCAACGTTTCCGTAATGTTGTCGAACAACTTCACCAACTAAATGCAAAGCATGCAGCACGCAGGTTATATGTATTAAGTTAGGAAATATATGTTTTAAGGATCGCCCAACACTTAACATCGTTGCTGCATTATCTGCCACAATCATCACAACTTGATCTTGGGCAATTTTAAATTTTTTCAAAGCGTTCATTATCACTTTTTGAATATTTTCCACCGTACATTGTTGAACACGTTTGCAAGCTAACAAATATCGAGATGCTGTGTTCTCGCTAGATAAAACGCGAGCTATTACATTCACAATACTGTTTTTCTTTATATCGGTCGTCTCATCCACGGTAATCCATATTTTTTTCGAACACAAATCACGTTTACACACATTTTCTAGCATCTCTTTCATTCGCGGCAAATGATTCTGTAATTGTGTTTGTGAGGGTAATGGGTACTTTGGAACGTATTGTCACCAAAACGTTTTAAAAGCTGCTTTTCTCACCAACGACAACGGAAGATTACAAGGGGTAAACATAATTAATAAATGTATGAGGAATAGTGTATAAGGTATTTCAGTTCTTGCATTTCTCATATGCTTAACGCCATTGACATGCCTCTGGCAATCAGTTCTGTCCAATGCAGCCAAACGAACATTGCATATTAAGCAAAAAACTGCACTACCGTCATATTTTAAATGGGGAAAAAGTGACACATACCTATGTACATTAGTAGCAAATCTATTACGAGGCATTGTTTTCTTAGGTATGTAAATATTAGTTCTATATGAAACGATACACTAATTATGTACTTGGTATAATACTATAACACACAAAAGACACCAGCTATATTTTCAAAAGCGACACGTAAGTACATAACCTTGACCGTTCGACTAATCTCTGCAACAGCTCAACCGGTACTAAAACGAAATCTCTCTCAGCGCGGTTTAACATGATTTATATTCAAGGTCGACACTACATGCCTGCTTCTCTACCGGTTTAGTTTATTTATGAATTTTTCGTATTCTTATATTAACCCGTAATACCGACGCCTATGCGAGTCCGCAAGTTTAGGTTACTCCAATAATAACAGAGCTATAGTATCGAAGGAAATAAAAAAAAAACAGTTTTTTCTGCAAAAAATTTATAGAAAGTATTTCTCCGGAAATTCGCATTAGGTATGGTTTTTGATGCGCTTATGTAGTTCTGAATTATTAATAAGATACGCGTAATGTTGGTATGACATATTTTTTTCAAAAGTATTTTTTTGAATGGAACATCCTGTATATTGTTTTAGCTTTGAATTTTTGGCTTTGTTTTGAATACATTATTTAAAGTAGAAGTAGATGGTATATTTAAAAATGAAATTATAAGTAGAGTTGGCCACGCGCGCCAACGGGCAGCGGCGTTGTTTCGATTAGACCTCGGGTTCCACTAGAGCTGTTGTGTGCAGATGTTTGCTGTCGTAAATACTTTCGCGTAGTTGTTAAATAAAAATAAAATAATGCGTGCTCAAACACTTACCATTTTAAGAGTCCTCCGTGAAATCGCCAAGTGAATAATGTCTGTTAAATATCTGCAACAGATATGTTTCAACAGTTGTTTCGACAGACCGACTGCGGTGCGAGGAAAAAATGTGTTTATATGCAGAGAACGAACATTCTACATCTAGTGACGTTATATTTGCGTAATTAAAATATTCTTTGAAACAACTTAACGGTTCTGTTGACGCACCTTCACAAATGTGTCTTAATGTGCCAAAATCAGAATCTTTCTCTAAAACACTCAAATTTTTTTAGAACACAAACATTTTTTGCGTCTTCTATCGCGCATAGCTGTGCGTGAACATGTTGCACTATTTGCACAGATTCCACTAACGACACCGAAGGATCTTGTAACTTTTCTATTGCCTCCGCTAGTCCGAAGTAATTGTTGTGAATAATTTTTAAATCCGTTTTAACTCGACTATCTTGAAATTTCGACTGGCGTTTCTTGATAGCGGCAACTCCCTGTGGATCGAATTGTAAAACCACGTTCTTAATATTCTCATAATATTTATGATAATAAAACGCAGCATTTAACCCCAAGTTCCCCAATGTGTAAGAATAGGTTCTGGTGGCTCAGGTATACGGGGGCACAGTCTGTGAAATTCGCGAATACGTTTCGGGGATTTGACAAACACTGCTTTTGTATGCGCTATTAAAGCGTCTACCTCAGAATAACATTTTCTGATACCATCTGCCACAAGATTGAAAGCATGAATTTTACACGTAATGTATAACAAGTTAACAGAATGCTTTTTAAGAGACCGGCCTACAGAAACCATGTTTGCGGCACCATCACTCATAAACATCAACAGTTGGTTTGTTGAAAGTTCATACTTTTCCAATGTATTTAACACTAACTTTACAATTACTTCAGCAGTACATTGTTGTATTCGTCTGGAAGCTAATAGAATTGAAGGTGACGATTGATGCGGTTCCATTTTACGTGCCATTATATTAACGACCGAATGTTTTTTACGATCTGTCGTTTCGTCCACACATAACCACATTTTTTTTTCTTTCAACTCCGATTTCATTCTTTTTTAAACATATTCACGAGCAGGTGGCACTATCCTTCGTAATGATGTCCGACTTGGTAATTTGTACTCCGAATAGTTATTCCAAAACAAGACATACGCTTCCTTATCTAGTAAATTAAACGGTATATTACATACAATAAAAGTAACACATAAATTAAATATAAATTTGTCATAGTCTCGGGTGCAAGTTTTTTTTGAAGCATGCTGTTCGCTGTTTACGTGCCGTAGACAATCCCTGCTGGACCAAATCATCAACGGGACATTACATACTGCACATTCAATTTTAACGCCATCATACGTTAAGTCAGGAATTTCGGCTAAAAATTCTCTAACTTGGACCGCCTTGGGTCGTTTGCACGACGTATGCAACATTTCTAAACGACACGTACCGCGCTAATGGAAGGTCGAAGCTACACTGAGGCTTGTATGTAACCGTATAGATACAACGCAGCTGCCTGTTAGCGCGCGTGGCCAACTCTAATTATAAATGATGTAAATTGTGTAAGTATTTAAATTTAAATGTGGTTCACTAGGGTCTTATGAAAAAATTGAAAGCATTCACTTACTTTGAAGCTTTCCATAAAGAATCTCTGGGAATGGGTAGAGCGCACTTGATTCGTTTAGCCGTGTCGCTTCTTAGTGCTACTACCATTCGTTTAGCTCTTTTATCTTGAGATAAGACACAATTTTGTCTATAGTTTGTTCCGATTTGAGGCAATTGTAATTTTTTCGCGCACTTCACATCAACATCAAGTACTACGCTAACTTTTCCAATAACCTTCAGTTCTTTCTTAATAAGCGATTCATCGTGATATTTCAAGTCGAACTGAAGGAACGCTGTGTGGCGTCCAACCTTTCGGGGGATTATCGAAACCGATATTTCGATAGATTTATTAGCCTCGATGGTGAAAGTGGGTGGATCTACATCCACATAGGTGGCCTTCTGATAGCTGATAATGATAGGTAATTTCTCGGAATGATTTTGGAACTTTAAGACTCTGGCCTCTCGTTGCCCTTCTGTCAGGTCGAGAATTCTTATTTCATCAGGAATTACGGAAACTGATGGCTCTTCGGCTGTTGCGTACAGGTACAGCTTCAAATAAACGTATTTGCCACTCGCTTTTGTTTCGTCGCGTATGGAAGAGGAAGTTGATCCCGATAGGCCTGAGGTTGTAACTGTTCTGCTACCTGCAAACGTCAAAATTATTTGGGCAATAAATCACTGATGTAATAGCAAAATAAATGGTAAGTTTTATTGAACACTGTTGTACGAGGATGGTATAAGAAGTACCCGTCTTTGGAAACAGATGGCGCTTTATGTCAGAATCTGCATTACCGACTATAAGTACTACTCTTTAGTCGACGTTTGTCAAAATTTCGGAAAAATTCATCGGGTAGTGCTTTGAGAGCTGTTGAAAGTGATGAAGTTGATGTATTTGTGGAAAAAGAACAATACCGGTCAGTGATTCGATTTTTGTTCTTGGATGGGAAAACGTGTGCAGAAATCAAGGAGAAGTTGGATGCGGTTGATAAGCACCATGCACCTTCGATAACTACCACCCGTCTTTGATGAGGGGCGGCCATGTCGTCCCATTGAGGTGACTACGGACGATATGATCAATAAAGTTAGCAAACCGCCGGGTGAAGATTAGAGAGATTGCTAATATGGTAAACATCTGAACTGAATGTGTACAAAACATCCTTCACGAAAAATTGAGTATGGAAAAGCTATCGGCGAAATGGGTGCCGCGTCTGCTGACGTTGGATCAAAAACAGAATCGCGTGATAATTTCAAAGCAATGCTTGAACATGTTTAAGCACAATACGAGTGCGTTTCTGTGGCGTTATGTGACTCTAGATGAGACATGGATACATGGATCATTACACAGAGAGAAAAAAGGTCTTAAATCAAAGAAGTATATATCTTTGAAATTATTTATTTTCAACAAAGCTCCGGTTGAGCGAAGGCACATCTTTTAAGAACGATTAACTTTGTTTGAATGTACAAACTTTTTCATTTGACATAATTTTGTTGAGTCCAACAAATATGTGTTAGAATCGTGCGCTTCGCTCGTCGTCAGCAATTTTCGTAGTCCTAGTTTAGGTTATATCAGGCCATGTTCACTTTCGATTACCCGCCAAATACTATTAATTCGCCCTCTTACAGTCATGGGGTAGAATTATTTAGATCCCTGCCTATAATTGCGATACCAAATATATCGACAGTATGCTTGCATATATTAGTGGTATTAGTAACATTTTGCCATTTTTTTTTTGGGTCTTCTATGGGTCTTGTTTGTAGTCGGTAGTACTGAGAGTATTTTCTATTTGGGAACTTTATTTTCAGCGACTTAATTTTACTAAAATCAGTTCTTTTTAGAACTCTACGAAATATCTAATACATAAGAGGTACCATTTATTATTTGAACCTATAATTTTATGTTGGATTGACGTTTGTGGTGAGAATTAAGCAATTGCTCCTAGCATGCCCACAAAGCAAAGAAAATGCCTTGTCTCTCGGTGCAGCGATACCTCCTGTTCACGGTAATGTATACAAAAAATTTCTGTTGATATAATAATTAACTAATAATTTAATAAATATTTATCAGGCATAAATTTCCAACCAAAAACTCATCCATTCTAAAGGTATGGCTGCAAAGATTGGGAAATGATGTGACAGAAATTTATACCAACAGGAAACTTCTTCGAAAACAATTTCCTGTATTTTTCACATTTTATAAAAGAATGTTGTAACGGAAAACGTTTGGCCATATATTCACTCCCTACTATTAATGTGCCAGGTAACTTGCAAACCAATACAATACAAGCACAAGATCTTAATTAAAACAATATTACAGGATTTACTGATATGTCATCATTTTCAAATTCTGTCTGGCATCCTCCTGGTGATAATTTTAAATTTATGCGCTCGGAAAAAATAAGTCGCGCCCCAACTTTAAAGAACTGGGTTTTTACCATTCGCAGTATGGAATATTTGTGGATATAATTTCAAAGGAAGGCTTCAGACAGTTATCGCTTGGTCATTTTAATCAAGATGCTGTAGAAAACTGTTTTTTCCATGATTCGAAGCCATTGGATAAGAAATATCAACCCAGCATCAAACAATCAAAACACCTCAATACCTCCTAGATAAGATACGATTCCGTACAGACGTACACAACATTAATATTAGGAGCAAGGGTCTCATTACGCCACCGCCGCATAGGACTGCGTTTTATGAAAGATCCTTTTCTTTTAATGTATACGCCTCGTACAATTCATTGACGACCAGTCTCAAAATATTAGATATGCGACCATTCGAACGTGCGCTTCTGCGATATATGAAGGAAAGACAATAACATATTTTTCTTTTATTTTCTGAATGTACTTTCATTATTCATAACAGAATACTTAGCATAGGTCTTAGTTTTAGGCATGCATGTATGTGTAGTGACGTCAGTTCTACTGCACTTACATCTATTTTTTTCTCATTAAGTACATTAAGGACACAGATTAAAAGCAGGGGGTAGTTCTTATGCCACCCATCTGAACTGCTCCTTAAGGTTTGGCACGGGTTTTGGCTATTTTTTTTTTATTCCTATTTTGTATATTTGTTTGTTAATTGATAACGTGCTGAATAAAGACATACTACTACTGCTACTACTACATGCACCGTGTTTGCATCTTCATTTAAAACATTGGTGATCAATAATTATATGTCTACCAAATCAATGAATAACAACTGCGAAAATAACTTGGAGCGCAACTCATTACTAGACTTCAAAAAATGTTTGGTCTATCGTAGTGGAACCGCTGCACCACCACCATTACCACAACCTACACTACGCCTGACTAAAGAACCAGTGGACCATATTGATACTATATCACTTGCACACCACGCTGAGACATGTGTCAGTGGATATTTGGCGAAAAAATTATTATCTGTAATTGGTGAATGCCGTACATGTTTGAGCAACTTCACTTCGAAAGAGATATTACCTAAGCTAATAGTTATTAAACAAGGCGCCCGACAAAGTCTTGTGCTACCGAATTCGTATTTTAAGAATTTATTTCATAGTTGTAGTAATATTATTGGAAAATATTTACCAAAGTTTTGTTTATAGGACCATTTAAGCAGCAAATTGAAAAATAAAATATTTCAAAACATTGATTTCAATTCAATTTCTTGTATGGAGCATCCAAATACAAAAGATATTTTTGTTACTTTCACCATACAATTTATAATCTATGCGTGGATAAATTATGTAAATAAAATTTTGAAAGGTTGCGAAAGCCGAGCTTCCGGCAACCATGATAGTATAAAAAGTATTGCCTTTTAATATATTAGAAAACACAGAAAATAATATCTATCTATTTTTTTATTGTATTAGAAATTAATTTATTTTCATGATAATGTATTTCAATTGTTTTTTAAATATATGTTTTCAATCCACTTTCGTTTTTATTAATACATTTCCTTATCGTTTGATCAGTGTGACCGCAGCACCGAAATTCCTATAGATTTCTTAAAAAGCATAAAATTGAATCCGTTTTAAAAGCTTGCGCAAATTTTTAGTTTTACCCCATAACTGCTAGAGGCGTTGCAAGTCCTAGAGTTGCCATTCTATAAGAGTTACTCTATGGATTATATGTTGGTGGGTCGTAAACGTTGAGACGTAAATGAAGAAAATAATAGGTAAGCAGGATAATGGATTTACATAATCTTTCCGTTTTCATATTTTGTAACTGTAATGTTTTAATGTTGGTACCAAAAGAAGAAGATCAGGATGACTACTCTGTGTATGTAATGTGCATGTCCGTTAATAAACCTTTATGTTAGGATAACGCTAGACGCTATTAATCGAACCCGTATAAGTACACAGCATATTTGGCGACGAGGATCACGAAGACTGATTGCGAGGAGGACCGGAAACAGTCCAACGGCATTGAAGTAAATTAATAGAGGTATTTATTAATGGTATATGCAAAAGCGTGACAACTGTCAAGTCCATATCAAAAATGGCGCTAATCGGATCAATTGAACAAATTAGTTTAAAAGCAACAGATATCGAGTGTTATCTGGAGAGTGGATCATTTATTGAAGTGCAATAAGGTAGATTCAGAAGGGGAAGTGCATATATTTGTTACGTTAATAGGCGGTAAAGCATACAGACTCTTAAAAACCTATGTGAAACCAGAAACTGTTACATCAAAGTCCAATGAACAGTTAAAACAGATTTTACTTTCTAGGTTAGTACCAAAAACGTACAAATTCTACAAGATCGTTCAAGGAGAGATGAGTACCTCGAAATACATAGGTCGGTTAAAAAACCAAGCAGATGTCTGTGAATTTAATACATTTTTAGACAGGGCGTTAAGGGATAAATTCGTATGTGGATTGTCAAATAAGAAAATCCAAGATAGATTATTGGATGAGAATGAGTTGTCATTTACCAAAGCGTGTGAGATTGCACTTGCTCAAGAACTACAAGTTAATATGAATGCTGTCAAGACAAATAAGAAGCAAAAGAAGTTTGAAAGTCGTAGGAATTGTGATGTTCATAGAAATGAAACCTCAATAACCGTGTTATCGTTGTGGAAGATTACATAATCCGAACACTTGTCCAGCGAAATGCGATGATAAAGAAAAATGTATTTGTTTCAAACTGACGAAGTTCTTTAAAAGAAAAAAACTGTATTATTGAATCAAATATATTACGTACATATATTATCAAACAGATATATTTTCAAATCAAACTTGAAGTTATTTGTTTCAAGATGTCAACATATTTTTTTACATTCAAAAAATATACCTTTACCGCTATATACGAGGATCGTTTGGAAACTACGTGGCCTAACAAAGAAAACGCAATTTTTTTTCAACAAAAAACATTTTATTTTTCAATATAGTCTCCTGCTCGCTCAACACGCTTATTCCAACGATATTACAAATTAGCAATACCTTCCTTGTAGGTCGATGAATCCAAGTCCTCGAAATAGCAATTTATAGCAGCGATTACCTCGGAATTAGACGAAAATCTCTTACCGCCGAGCCATTTTTTCAGGTTTGGGAACAGATAATAATCACTGGGAGCCAAATCTAGGGAATGGGCCGAATGAGGTACTAATTCAAATCCCAATTCATGAATTTTGGCCATTGCAATCGCAGACTTATGGGCAGGTGCATTATCCTGATGGAAAAGCATTTTCTTCTTTATCAAATGAGGCCGTTTCTCTTTGATTTTGACGCTAAGTTGTTGCAACAAAATGGCATAATACTCGCCATTTATTGTTTTCCTCTTTTCTAAGTAATCGACCAGGATAATTCCATGAGAATCCTAAAAAGCAGTTGCCATAACCTTTCCTGCTGACAAAACCGTTTTGCCTTCTTTGGTGGCGGAGAACCTTTGTGTGTCCATTTTTTGGACTGTTCTTTGGTTTCGAGAGTATAATGGTGGACCCAGGTTTCATCGACGGTTATGAAACGGCGTAAAAAGTCCTTCGGATTGTGAGGAAAACGTGCCAAAGGGTCACGAGAAACACTCAAATGATTCAGTTTTTACTCCGGTGTGAGCAACCGCGGCACCCAACGCGCCGAGTATTTTCTAATTACCAATTCTTCAGTTAAAATTTTGTGCACAGTGTCATTTGAGATACACACTGTCATTTGAGATACCCACTATGTCTCCTATCTCGCGCACTTTTACTCGACAGTCATCCAATATGATACGGTGGACTTTTTCAATCATATCCGAGGCAGTTGCAGTTGTGGGACGTCCACTACGGGGTTCATCATTTTGTTTCGTACGACCACGCTTAAATTCGGCAACCCAGTTTTTAACCATTGAAAACGAAGGAGCGGATTCCAATAGTATTGAATCCAGCTCTGCTTTAATTTCGGTTGGTGTTAAGCCTTTCAAATGAAAGTACCTTATCATTGCTCTCAACTCAGATTTTTCCATTGTTTACAAAATCACATGAGACGTTCACTTTGGCGTACTGTCAAAAACATACTAATTGACAGATCGCTCTGTACTGTCATATTTAATCTATTAAAAGACGATTCTACAGAATAGTTATGAAAATTCCTTAGAATTCGCGCCATATCTGTGTTAGGCCACGTAGTTTCCGAACAATCCTCGTAAAGTTACGATTTGGTTGATTGAATCCATATTCTTATTTGATAATTTGGAGAAGGGAAGAACAGTACTATGCTGATCTATTAGACCGATTCTAAGCTGAATTAAGGAGAGAAAGGCCCCACCTAGCGAAGAAAGCAACTCTTCAGCAATTGCGACTAGTCCAGTTACGGTGCGAATTGGTGTCCCACCCACCATATTCGCCAGATTTGGTCCCCTGTGACTTCTGCCTCTTTCCAAGCTTAAAAAAATGTCTTGGCGGAAAGCGGTTCACGTCAAATGAAGACTACATTGCCGAAACAAAGGCCTATTTTACAGAGTTCGACAAGTCCTATTATTTGGATGGCTTAAAAAAGTTGGAACATCGCTGGAGTAAGTGTATAGAGCTACAAGAACATTATATCGAGAAATAAATTTACTAAACAATAGCGTTGTCTCCCTTAACACGAGTATTTATCATACCATCCTCCTATAGTATTATGCTTTTTTGCGCATAACCAATTGCCTAATTCATTTTAAAATATCTCTTATTAAAAAATCTGGTTATCCCTAAAATAATAAGAGGTATAATTAATTATATGAAAAAGTCATAGCTGGTAATATCTATTTTTTTTGAGTGTGGATAAAAAAGCGAACATGAAAAAGCGTCGTAAAACAAAGTAATACTTACGATCACATATCCCTTTAACACTTCTAGCCGGTTTAGCAACATGGAATTCCTGCTCGACAGATAATAATTGTTCTAAGTCGAAATAACAAAATCTCAGTGAATATCCTGCCCGTAAATTATACCTTCTATCATGTACTTACCTTCATATATGGATTCACGAAGGTATCTGCACTTAATCCTAGAAATATGGTAGACGCAAAAATAGAAATGTTTTAACTTTTCATTTCGTTTAGGCTTCACCGGGTTAAAGCTTAAAAACACGCAAAAGGTATATAAACACATTAAAATACTACTTTGAGGTTTCTTACGAGAAATGAAACACCTTGACCTCTTTCGATTCCAAGACGCCATCCTTCGGATAAACTTTGAAGTAATTGTAATTCTCTATCAGTTCCCGATATTTTTCCAAATTCTGTAACATTGTAAAGATGCATTTGAAAATATAATTTTGTTGAAGTAAGCCACCCTTCTTATTATTAACCTTGAATGTTTGATTGAGTTAATAAGAAGGGTTTGCTTTAAGGTTACCATACCGATGTTTGGCATATCGTTTTTCCATTTACACAAAACATTGCCGCATTGGCACTGTAATTTCTGATATACATCGTTCTCGAGCTGGTTACACCAATATAAGTCGGTGGGAATTCCACTATAGGGAATGACATCGTTACCAACTCGTGAATTGGTTCAAAAAGCGGTTTTATAATCTGCGCTGTTATGGGAATAGCAAATGTTTTGTGACAATCTAACCATAGATTGTCACAAATCTCGCCAGGAGAAGTGCTAGCGATTTTTATGTGAATATTTACAGCTGATTTCGGCTGAAATTACGAAAAAATCTAATTATATGGACATATACACCGTTGTTGAACAATAGTTTGCATAAGCTGTTGACATTATTGAATACTTTTGCCATGAATTAATGTGACTATAGCGATAAATGATGCTTAAATAATTTCAGAAATTTCGACTACAATGGGATGCTGAAGAGTCCCTGGCCATCGAATTGGATCACTTTTGGGATAAAATTAAAAAAAAAACAGTTGGTAATGTTGTTAATATTATTATTTAGTTACATATAACATGCAAGTAAGTATAATTTGAACATATATTTACTAATATTTCCTTGTTCCTCCCCTGTGCTTTATTATTTCTTGAATCCTTTTTGGCATACTGCCAATGCAGCTTTTTATTGTTTTTTTTTTTTTAATTTTGTCGCTATTATCCCATACATCTTTGTTGAAGAGCGAACTACACGTATATATTTAATCAAATATCTATCTACAGTTTTGTAATTCTGTATATAGTCCATTCACTTTAAGAATATAGTAGATAGCGCTGCAATCAGTGTCCATATAACACTGCCAAAATTTAACTCAATTAAATAATGGCGGGTAATTTGAAAGTAAAATGTCAATTCTATTATAAAATGTTTAAGAAAAATATACAAATATATGTTTACGTTTATGTCAGTTTATTTAATCAAACCAAAGAAATTGAAACAATTTTATTTCAGATATAGTCTATATTTTATTATAATTCTGAATAAGATAGTCTCTACGAGACACTTCAATAGTTCTGTTTTAAAATAGCTACAATAATCATAATTTTATAGACATTTTTTATGTTGATAATTCAGAAGCATCACTTAGTGAGGACATTCCGATGATGATCCAGTATTAACGGCAATAATAAATCCTTCCATAATATCTTCTACGATGTTATCCAGCTCATACATCTTATTTTTTTTCGGCAACAGTGTGTTTGATGTAATTTTTCCATGCTTCAGCAGTTACGAATTGGAGTCCTTCAATCAATAATTCTTTTACCTCTGGTAGTTTAAAATTGGATTATTATTGAGATAGTTTTTAGCGAGTTCCAGAAGTTCTACTTTTAAATGTGAGTTATCCCTGGCAATTCCTTTTGAAATAAGCCAAATAAGCATCTTTTTTCCAGGCAGTCGTTGGCCTTTTTTCTGCCTTAACAGAATGGTAAGGTGCGTTATCCATTACAATAACGCAATTTGGTTCTAAGAAGGGTAGAACATTTCTCATCCACTTTGTAAATACTTCACCATTCATTTATTCTTGGTAATCTGAAGTTTTCTTTCGACGTGAACTAGCAGAGTAGACATAAGGAAAAGTTTCAGTTCATATATAAATAAACATTAAACACAGCTAACCTTATATATAAACAAGAACTCAGACTCCACGTCGGAATGGGCTGCACCGTTTCAGAGCGACACACAACGTCCCACTACAGTATCTCAGGCGTAACTGAACAAGTCCAGACAAGTATAAACCTCTCGCTGTTCTCCTACGCGTCATTCACCCGGCGCCCATCGGAGAAGGGTTGTGTCAGCTAATAGGAGAGCAATAGTGCTTCCTATGATCCATGCTCGATTTCGCGGAGAGTGGTCACATTCTGATAAGGTGTAGAGATAAAATTTGACGTGGTAGAAGAAAACTAACTACAGTTTTGAAACCAGCATGCCTAATTAACTATAAAACAGCTCAAAAACCAAACTCAACAGAAATTGTGTTACAAATTGTTCCCCAGTGTAATGAAAGTACGATTAAGATTGTTCATAATCACCAGCATCACAAAAGGACAAAACACATTGAAACGAGCCATCGTTTCCTTAAACAAGCCGTAGAAGATGGTGTTATGAAGATTGTATATAGACCAACAGATACCATGATAGCAGATATAATGACAAAAGTTTTATCAAAAAATACATGGTTTAGATGTAAAGGAGATATTGTAAAGTTATTTGATTATGTGTGGGGTGTTGAAAAGCAATCTACACGTATATATTTGATCAAAATCTATTTACAGTTTTATAATTCTATATAGAAAAATGTAGGGAACCATTAAGCGAACTATGAGGGTGAATTTGACGAAAAATCGAAATCGTATCACATTCATTTTAGATGTTAGTCTTGGTTTCTTTGCCTAACGTCTGCATTTCAAGCCTGCTTTATGCAGATGTCTGCGGTACGAATTGCATTTCAATAGACAGCTGCATTGGCAGTATACCACAAAGGATTGAGGCAATAATAAAACACAGAGGAGGAACAAGCAATTATTAGTAAATATATGTTCAAATTATACTTATTTGCATGTTATATGTAATTAAATAAAAATATTGCCAACATTACCAACTGTTTTTTTTTTTTAATTTTACCCCAAAATCATAATATTTTCATGTAGTCCTAATTCGATGGCCGTGGACTGTAGATGAATGAAAAACGTTATCATTTAAAAATAACGGATTAGTCTCATCACTATTACAGTTTCTTCTTAGTTTAAAATAGGTTACCGCACCTGTATGTTTCCTTTATTCGGATCTGCCATGTATTTATGACCTAAAGGCGAGATTGTGTCAATGAAAAATTTAGCTGGTTGACTACCATCGTTTCGAATGGTGATGATTCGTAATGCGGAGGTACAGTGCGTGTCCACTAACCCAAAATCTAGGTGTTTAGGTTCGAATGAGATCTCGGGAGCGGATTGTTCGCTACGAAAGTAATGTTTGAGTAATGTTAAATGTAAGGACCATATATAAATACTACAAGTACACAATAAAAATAACTAACCTGGGCAAATATACGATAACAGCCAGAGGCGTGGCGAGCGCATAAAAGGTTACACATAAAATAGAAGGTAAGAAATAAATCATAAAACGTGCTGAAACACTTACCATTTTAAAAGTCTTCCCTGAAATCACAAACTGGGTAACATCTGTTAAATATTTGAATCATTAGATATGATTCCACATCTGTTTCAGTCAAGTGAGTACGACGTGCGGAATAAATGTTTTTTAATGCCGAAAACGACCGTTCGACATCTAGCGATGTTATATTTGCATATTTAAATAATCTTTGAAATAATGCACCTTCACAAATTTGTCTTAATATAAGAAAATCGGAGTCTTTCTCTAAAACACTTTCAAATTTTCGTATTACACACCAATTTGTTTCGCCTTCTACAGCGCATAACTGCGCGTGAACATCATTCACAATTTGAACAGAATCCGCTAGCGACATCGAAATATTTTGTAATTTTTCTATTCCCTCCGCTAGTCCGAAGTAATTGTTGTGAATAGTTTGTAAATCTCTTTTAACCTGACTACCTTGAAATATTTCCTGGCTTTGCTTGATTGCTGCAGCTTCTGTCAGATTGAATTTTGAAACTATCTTCTTTACTTGATCAAAATATTTGTTGTAGTAAAACGCAGCCTGCAACCATGTTCCCCAACGTGCAACAATCGGCTGTGGTGGTTCAGGTAAATCAGGACACAGTTTCTGAAATAGTCGGGTATGTTTCGGGGACTTTAGAAACACTGCTTTTGTACTAGTAATCAATGCATTTACTAGTGGAAAACATGTAGGAATCGATTGTCCCGTAAGATTTAGAGTATGGATTTTACACGTTACATGTAAGAAGTTACCACTGTGTTCTTTAAGAGATCGGCCCAAAGAACGCATCTTTGGGGCACCATCACTCATAAACATCAAAAGTTGCTTAGTTGAAACTTCAAATTTGTTCAATGAGTTCAACACCACCTTTAAAATCTCATCGGGAGTACAATTTATATCTCTTTTGGAAGCAAGTAAGAAGGAGGATGACGGTCGATGTGGTTCCATTGTACGTACCATTACATTAACCACAGAATGTTTTTGACGATCTGTTGTTTCGTCCACACACAACCACAGTCTTTTATCTTTCAATTCCGTTTTCATTCTTTTTTCTATATGTTCACGAGCAAATGGCACTACATTTCGTATCGATGTTCGACTAGGTAATTTACAGCCCGTATATTTATTCCAGAAGGAGACGAATGCTTCTTTGTCTAGTAAACGAAACGATAGACTACATAAAATAAGAGTAACACATACATCTAATGTAAATTTTTCATGGTCTCGTATGCCACTTTTTGCAGAAGAATGCTGTTTGCTTTCGATGTGACGTTCACAATGACTTCTGGACCAACACATTAAAGGGATTTTACAAACTAGATGTTGAATTTTAGCGCCATCGAAAATTAAGTCCGGCATGTCCACTATAAAGTTTCTAACTGTGTCTGCCATTGGTCGTTTTCGCGACGTACCTAACTGCGACATTTTTAAAGCAAACATAAGCGTACAATTACGAAATAAGTTACGACAGCCTACATATACACAGAACTACTCGCATACAACATCGATTTAGTACTGACGCTGTGAACGCGTGAAATAAATAATCGCCGACTCCGCACCACATATCTACTACACTGACTGTTACCGCTGTTTGCCCAGACTAATAATAACAATGCCCTTTACTAAGGTAACTGTAGTGCACCATTGCTTTCATAAAAATCTGGAACAAGCGATACTACTATGACATCAATTTTAAACATATCTTTTGTAAAACGCATATTATCAAAAAATTAATGTCAAATTGTCTGCTAGTGTCAATCGTAAATTGACAAGTGTTGGGCAATACACACATTAAATATAACCTCACTTTCAAAATCATTTTTATAGTTTAAACTATTTCGATATTTCTGCATTCTACACTAGCACTACATTCTACACTACATAATAATTTCGACTACATCTATTAATACTTACGCGAATATTTCATAATCTATGCATTTGCCGTCGATGTAAATCGGTAATATGCAATAGGGAACATTTGCATGCCTGAAGACATGGGAAACCTCTTTGGAAAAACATAATCCCGGCGATAAAGTGTGTCCTTTCACCTCCTTTATACCAAACGCCTATAATAGCAAGACGTTTTGATTAAAAAGAACATTATGGTCATTTAAATTTTAGCACGGTCGGCTAATGATCACAGTAACTGATACCCAAAAGTGAGAAGTGTATTCCGTAACCCCATACTTCGACCAGTAATACAACATTTGTTGGCATTAAAATACAATTTTTTGATGCCCAATACAGAGAACGCATGCGCAGCTGTTCTAATACGAAAAGCTTCTCAGGAAATAATAATTAATGTGACATTCAATATGTATGTCGAAAAGGGTTTACTAATCAAATTTCAGTCTGTTTGAATCAAATAGGCTATATCACGGCTACATTAAAATGTTATTGTAATCAACTTACCAGCGAAGTAGGCTTTGTTATCTTGACAACAACCTTCGATTTGCCGACGTTCCGTATCGTAAGGTTCTGCCGATAGGTCCTACCTTCGAAGGCGTGCTTGAAGTGAATGAAAGGAGGCGTAATACAAACACCGTGGACCTCCAAGCACGGTTTCCTGTCTACGTTTGTGATCGCCTTTTGGATTAATTGATGACAAATCGGTGACATAACAAAAAGGTTGGACGCTGTCAAAAACCAAAAGTATAAATATAAATTTTTTTATTTGTATCTAGGCCATGTAGATACTTATTTTAATATGTAGCTATACCTACATAAAAATAAAATATTTGTTTACGAACAATCCAAGTTGTTTAATTTCTTTCATGTAGTAGAATGAACATTGCATTAATTTTGACATCATTTTCCATTGGTACCCAATTGGGGCTAGACAACACCTACAAGATAAGGCCTCAGCCGTTACCAGAGACAACAAGGTCTGAGCGCTCTTCGATGACGTCACGCTATTTAGGTGATGTATCGCTATGCATGATATTAGCCTAAGCGGTAAAGGAATCTTTTTGCGTTTCTTTTTTGTTTTGAAGGGCTTCTGGTTTAAAGAGGATATCAGTCGTCAACTGAGCCCTTCTTCGCACCCCATTCGATTTTATGATATCAGCACTTACGTGCAAGAGTATAACAAAACAAGGTATTACATTTGATTTCAGAGTATTTTACTACTGAAATCTACCTGCACGGCGAAATAAGCAACAAATATCGTAAAAGCTATTCATTTTAAAGCAAAATATCAAATTAAATAAAAATAATCACCAAATAAAAATAAAAATTAAGATTTTATTATAATAAGTAAGATTTATTATGCAAATACAATAAATTAAAATAAAAGAATTCTAATGAGAAAATGAGATAAATCACAGTTTTAGGAGGATGGGAGGATTTATCGTAAGCGTTTCGTTGCGACCAATTCGCCGCCGAGGACAATTCGTTGGTGGCCCTTTCACCGTGGGTCGTTTCACAGCGGTTGTAATCTGGTTGAGATGCACAACTGAATCTACATTAACATAATTTTGACAAGCAAATAAGATTTAACACAGATATAAATATAGATTGTTTTAATGAACGCACGATCGAACGTGGCAAGATCGTGATTCAATCACCACTCACGCGTAACAATGCATTGGCTTATTTTGTATTTGATCGTTGTCGTGATCGCCACCGGTACCCTGTCCGGCGCTTAAGAGTTGCCTTTGTACACAGCACTATACGATTATTTTCACTTGAAAGCACCAGAGTAACACAAACACCCTCGATCTTGACCAACACATCGTCGCCATCTGACAGATCGATCGAAGTCCCAACATGTCTTGCACTAACCTAGACCACGACGCGTGACGTATTCTAAAAACACGTCATCTGCACTGCGGCCCGGAGAACGCCATCAGCACTGCGGCCCGGAGAACGCCATCAGCACCCGGACAACGAATCGTACGTCCCATTGGATAGTTTAGAGCAATAATTCTATTGGGTTTAAGTTAGGCCTATTAGACGGCCACGGTAAATTTTCAATATTTTGTTCCACAAACCACCGCTGAATAATGTTTGCCATGTGATTGGGCAATTGTCCTGGTAAAAAATGAAGTTGTTGTCGCCGTATATTTCCTGAACCGACGGCAACATAACATCATTTAAAATGTTGCGATGGAATTGAAATTTCCACCATCAAGTCTCCAGCAAACACCAGCTCCACTAACACTTATCCACATCCACACATTTACTGCAAATCTTCCCGAAGTTTAGGCACCAGTAACGTATTTTTCGTCAAATCTTGTGCCGCGTGGTCTGTAAACTCCTAGACATAATAATTCAATGATAAGCTGTTTTTCTCATCTATAAAAGACTTGAATCAATAGATGTGTTACTTTTAAATAAATGTGTTAGGAAATCGGCAAGGTTGTGGTGTGAAAACCGTATTTGTAAGGAATATAATTAGAGCCCGGTAACTGGAGAGCAATCGCAACGGCGGTGTGACTGTGTTTAGGTGGGCGAGGAGGGCTGGTCGATTATGATACGACACGACAAATCGTCATCACTCAGTTCAGTTTAGCATTGGATAGCGGATAGGGCGTGATGATTTTATGTAATTGTCGAAGGCTAAAAAACGACCCTTTCAAGACATAGTAAATAAGTTTATTTCTGACTTTCCCGATTTGTTTTACAACGGGAGTAAGTTTGTAAAGTGTGCAAAATACATTTGATGTCAAATAAGAAGTGGAACTCTACAAGACACGTAAATTTCGCACAGCATAGAAAACGAAAATTGGGCATGCCACCGAGAAGTGCTTTTTTATGTAATTCTTATGTTGATAATGTAATTCGCCACTAGGCTTACTCGGTAAACAACCGTTTAAGAACTTTTGGGACAAATACAATCCCGAGTTGCGGTTGCCAATGTAGAAAACGGCACGTAAGCATGTTGCATTTGTACGCGATGACGTGGAAAAGAAAATAAAAAGCATATTGAAAAAACAGTTTCTTTGGTTATGTGTTGACGAGATAACTAGACTGTAAAAAAAAATTCAATTGTAAATATTATGGTACGCATACTAGACCCTAGTAAACCTACATTACCACTGTTACTAGCTAGCCGAAGGCTACAAGAGTGTCTGCTGCAGCAATTACGAAGGTTGTACTTAGTACGTTGGAAAAATTTCAAATTTCAAAAGATAAAGTGTTGATGTTTATGGACGATGGCGCAGCGATAATGCGTTCGGTAGGCAGTTCTCTTCTTGAACATGGTTGCAAGTGTTTACATGTTACGTGTAAAGTGCATGCTTTACATCTTGTGGCAGGAACCATTTGGCAATGCTCTCCCGAGGAAGATGCATTAATAGCAAGCACTAAAAAATATTTTTGAAACCTCCCAAACGCCTACGATCATTTCACACAGAGTGCCCCGGTATTCGTCAACCACTGGAGCCAATTCTTACATGTTGGGGAACATGGTTGCAGGCAGCTCTTTATTATGCTGAACATTTCAAAATAGTAAAAGCTGTTGTTGCACAATTTAATCCTGCCGAAGCTGCAGCTACTAAGGAGAGCCAGTCAAAATTTCGAGATATTTCCGTTGAAACAGATTTAAAAAATATTCGTAGCTACTATAAAGGATTAGCTGACGCAATAGACCAATTACAAAATATATCTTTATCATTATTGGAGTCTCTGCAAATTATGGACGGAATGCATACACAGCTACTGACTATACATGACGCAAAATATAATCGCGTTTTAGAAAAGTTCGAGAGTGTGCTACGAAAGATCCCGATTTTAGCACACTAAAACAAATTTGTGATGGTGTATCGGATAATCCACTGACTAAGTACAAAGAGTATTTTAATCATGCATGTGTAACATCGGTAGATGTTGAACGTTCTTTTTCAAAATACAAACACATTTTCTCACCACGGCGAACATCGCTCACCGAGACAACTGTGGAAACACATCTAATGGTGTCAACTTTTTGCCACTCTTATCCATACGATGTTAATACTGATAATGGTGCTTCTAGTTTTACTGTTCTGTAGCCAAGGCTGCTTAAAAGGGGGAGTGTTTCACTACTTTTCATATATTATAATTATGTAAGATCTTTTTATCAGTCCACACAACTCTGCATCCCGGTTTAGATGATTTAAGGCAAACAAAGTTCTACCCTGTTTTGCTTCTGCAGTCAGAATGCCTTTTCTAACACTTGCATAATTTTTTATATCTGAAGCAAGGATCCTTCTGTAAGCAGTCGGCCTGGAACCGGGAAAGTTTGTTTCAAATTCAGCGGTAGTAACCGCTTCAAATGGGTGGTTGGACGTCATTTGAAATTCGTTTTGCACCAGAACTGACTTTTCGACTAAATGTTTGTTCCAGATCAAACCTTTTTTGATTTTCAGTATAGTACTCTTATTCACACCTAAATCTGCCGCCAACATGCGGATTGACCATCCACATTCAAGTTTGGCCACAATTTGTGCTTTTTGAATATTACTTAATTGAGGTGGCATTCTGAACTTCAAAAATGGTATAATTAATTAATGTTATTCAAATTCAAAATATACTTTGTGATAGTGACAATACTGACAGCGGCGAATATTTTGTGAAATCAACAATTAAAGATTAAATTACACAGCTAAAATGTTGCTGTA
Organism: Dynastes tityus; assembly: GCA_029618875.2. Classification (NCBI taxonomy): domain Eukaryota; kingdom Metazoa; phylum Arthropoda; class Insecta; order Coleoptera; family Scarabaeidae; genus Dynastes; species Dynastes tityus. The sequence goes on along the minus strand of JAROYD020000010.1, from coordinate 29,153,703 downwards.
CGCTTTTTCATTCAACAGAGGTGTACTTTAAAAATGACAATATTTTGTATTTAACCTAGTTATACGTTATATTCGTTTATTTTAAAAGCTGTTTGTGTTTAGCAAAAAAAATGTATCAAAGATTATTTTTGAATACAAAAATTTTTATTGAAAACTTTTGTAGCTTCACAAATGTTGCTAATATTTTATTGGAACAATATAATTTGAAATAACTTTGTATAGTCTTTTAGACATTGATAAAATGTAATTACGAATAAAGTTTCCATCATGGTTTATTTCTTGCCATACATTTTCAATGGCATGCCATAACTCTTCAGATGTTTGTGGGCGAAAGTTTTCCTTATAAAGTTTTTTAATGATTAGTCCTCAAATATTTTTCATTGGGTTCAAATCTGGATTGATGGCGGGCCATGGCAGAACTTCAGTATTGTGGTTTTTAAACCAATCTGTAACTATGTTATATTGGTCTGAATTACGCGTACGTGTATTTGTAAATAAGTCAATAAGCAACTTTACACAACAACAGCTGCTCATGTGCAGCGCGAGGAGCGGCGGCTAGAGGTCTCAATGTTTTGAACCTCTTGTTCACACGCCTATGATAGGGAACCCAAAGTCGTGGTCTTTAATAATCACTTTGTTGTTCTGTAAAAGGAGGACGCCTCTAAACAAATACTAATTTTGAATATGGTGGAAATCGTTCAAGGTGTATTCTAGTGAACTCCTTTTGTACACAATGGCAAATAAATTTAATTTAAACGAAATTTTTATACACAATATATTCTGTCACATATACATTCGTAAATAAATAAAATAGTACAAATATATAATAAAATAGATAATATGTAGACATACTAGCATTAAATAAATACTAAAACAACGTTCTATCTTATAAAACAATACTTACAAATCAGAGAAGAAATATAAAAAAAACTTGTACAAAAACAACATCCAATCCTCCAATTCGTTATGTTACAACCTACATCTTCCACCAATTAATCGGAATCATTGATAAACACGATGGTGTAGTAACGTTGTCGAAAACCATCCAGCGACACCAATTCCAGATCAATGGTTTTAGGAATCCTGGAATTTCTCGGGATTTGAATGGGAATGTCGATTATATTGAAGGAACATTCCCTGTCGAAATCTACATATTTCGGGAACTTTACTCCGCAGTTCTTCGCAACTAACATCTTGTATCGCATGGGCTCGCAAAATGGATACTTGAAAACCCGTACGTGCTTCAATAGGATCTTTTGCAGGACGTGAATTCCGACAGTTGAGTCTGGAAACGGTTTAAGAAGTTAAGAAGCGTAGTACCAATGATTTAGATCGCTTGTGAGTGCTTGATTATAGGAAAAATTATGAATAACAAGAAAGCATGCATATTTATAAGACTTGGTAGAATGCATGAATGCACCCCTTTAATATTTACAACCAAAACCTTCTGGCGGATATTAGCTCTGTTTCGGAAGCTCCTACTCTTCTCCAGGCCTGCGAAACATTTCGTTAAAATCTCATTTATTGATCTTAAAGTTCATCTAAATTACCGAAAAAGTGTTCTGGAACACTTCAGAACCCTCAGTTCGTATAATTAAGTAATTGACGAAAATTTTATTTTTTTCAACAATTTGCCACTTTTAAAACATTTCAAATACGATTAGAGGATTGCTGAAATTGAGAATTACAATGGTGAGATGTCGATGGCCTGTTTGGAGAAGAAAAAATTACGATTATGGTGCGGCCCTTTTCGGGATATATTAGATGATGAATTTGTTTTAGATTTACTTTCGTCCTGTTTATATTTCTCGAGATCATCGAACTGTACAAGGAGATCACAGAATTCCAAATAAGATTTTACAATTTCATAGTGCCTGGAAAGATATTTCACCAATTCAGCTTCATCTATTGGGGTAAGATATTGTACAATAGAGTACTTTTTGGTGAAGTATTTCTCTTTTGAGGTACCTTTTGAAGAATCATATTTGCCGGTGAAGAGATCGGCTCTTACTTTACTCTGGACATTTTCACCCCAGTAGATATTGTTTTAAGAAAAGCGGTTCGAAACGAAAATTTTGAAAAAAATTTTCAATTATGCCAAACTAGATGAACGCGTCGTGAACCGACGATGACCTTATTAATACTAATAACTCAGGAAAATTTGTCTTACAATTACAAGACGTTTTAGGACTTTTAAGAATTGAATTGGATTATTGTCTCTGCCATTAGACTTAGGTAAAACCTCCTTTAATTTAAAGTTTATTATTATGACTATCAGACAGAGTTGGACGAGAATTATCCACCTCCGAAACACCTTTACTTTTGTTCGACCTGACGATTATTTTGTCCTAAATTTTGATTCAATTGATAGTTGCGATCTTTCAACCTATCAATGCGTTTCTGCATGCATTCTGTTATGTTAAGAAATTGATCGAATGCTTTGTCTAATTTATCTTCCTTCCAAATATCCGAATTCATCCCTAGATCAGCAGCATCGCCACTATCAGCTCTATTTTTATTTCTAGGCATTTTTGCGGCTTACCTTGCTTTTCTGTTCGCTTATTACAGAATTTCAAAATTTGAAAATTGCCTGAACGTTGGGCACCAAATTTGAAATGTTTTAATACTAGAACCGCCGAGAATTCCTCATACCTCGAACTGCCGTCCCGGTCGAATTGACCGGTGATTAAAGCTCAATTTTGTTTCGACTGTTTTTATTAATTAACATAATTTGTTTACATAAAAGTGTGTATTTATTCACAAAATATAAAAATAACTTCTAACTTAACTTTGGTATTTTAAATATCGTTACAATTTTTGCAATAAGTTACTTTAAATCCACATTTTCCACATACACATATGTTCTTGTTACAGTTCTTACATCTATCGCAAGTCTTATTTTCACATTTCTCTTCTTGACATGTACGTCTTTTGCGAGATTGCTTATATGTCTTTGATCCAGCCTATAAGTTCTTGTTGCATTTTCGATTCGATGTTCCCTCTTGAGGATCTTCTTTGTTGTTATTGGATTGTTGCGAGAGTTCTTCTGCCAATAGCAAAATGAAGCCGTTTTATTTTTTTGCCAGTGATGTCTTTGTATACAGGAAACGCAGATCCAATATATTATAAAAAACATGGACTGATTATCTTCTTGAGGGTGCCTTCACGCTGCATTTTCGGGCCATTTGATCTACTACGTCAACGCCATATTTTGTGCTATTATAGTATAAAACTGTTTCTGGCTTTTTCTTTGTACCAGCATCAATCGAAACTGTTGGATGTTGCGTACTTAGAAGGAGGACGTTTTTGTTTATTTTGGCTTGATACGCTGTCAAAGTGCAACCAACTCTTTACTTGTGAATAAAACAGTTTCATCAAAGAACCTTTGCTTTTTTTGATTACTTCGGGAATTTTTTTTCTCGACCTGTTCACAGTTCCAACAATTGTGGTGTTTAGTTTTATTAATTTCTTTGCAAGTTCCAAACTGGTAAAAAAATTATCCGTTGTCACATTTCTTCCTTTCTTGGTGTAAGGCTGTAATAATTTTAGAACGACGTATTCACCAAGTTGTTGTCCTGTTGATCTCGAATAATCTTTTCCTAAATATGGGAAGGTATTTAACACATATTTAGCTTCAGTGTCAACAGCAAGCCAAAATTTAATGCCAAACCTATCCGGTTTATTGGACATATATTGCGTAAATCGATATCTTGCTTTTGTAGGAAAAAGTTGTTCGTCTATTGTTATGTTTTCTCCGGGCACATAACAAATTTTGCAATTGTAAGCAAATTTTTGCCATATCTCAGAAACTGAAGCAAACTTGTCATGTTTTTCTTTCCTTGTGGACTTGAGATCGAATCTGAGATGTCGCATGATTTCTCTAAATTTGTTTCTAGAGATTGTTTGATTAAAAAACGATATTCCCCACTTTTTAGACCACAAGGAATCTAATTCTAAGTGACTGGAACCCTGAGCACCACGTGCATATAGAATGGCAATAAAGGATTCTAGATCTCCTAAAGATAATTGCCAGTCTAGACTGTCTAGTTGTCTTCTAGCTTCAGCCTCGGTGCATTGTTTTATGTGTCTCAGTATCGAGTCATCGATAAATAATCTCCGGAAACTGTTCACATTTTCTGCAGTTATTTTTTGTTTGGCATAGCTTGTTCACCCTGGATTGCCCCTGAATATATTGGGTTGGGTTTTTCTGCCTGCAGTAGGCTGACTCGCAGAAATTACTTGCCATTGGGAATTGTCTTTTGATTTGTAAACTGTACCAAGATTGAAGGAAAATCCTTTTCCTGTTGGTTTCTTTTGCTGGCGATTAGAACGAACAGACGTTTTCACTTCCAGCTTATCACTAGGACTAGCACTAGTCACTACAACCGTTACATGACAAACTGTGTCATTGTCAGATTCATCACTATTTTGTTCCTCACTCGCAACAACTCGAGAACGAATTTCGTTTTCACTGTCCGTATTAACTGATTTAGAATCATTCTCGGAATTTCCTGGTGAAGGATTTTCCAGTTCGTCTAAATACGCTAAAATTTGTGCAGCCGAGAGGCCTTTACTGGACCACATACTGTTTAGTCTAACTAAACAGGACGAGTGCACTTTCAGAGTACTACCGATCTTTTTATGTTCACAATAGTGCAGGTTGAAACTTGCAAAATATTTTGTTCGCATGCGCCAAATTAAGTCTGCGTATGTGCGACACTAAAAAGAGCGAGAAGAAATAGGTTCTTTATCGAGGGCAAGGCTGAACATGTCGAAACAAGTACGAACAAGTACTAACAAATAGGAACAAGCTCTAATCGGTTGATGCAGTTATATTCCTTGTTTTATATGTAATAAATGTTTGAAATTATGTATATATTTACATGCGGTACATGCCTAAATGTTTAGTTCTTTCACATGTTGCAACCAAGAAAAAGAATTGACAAATAAAGTTTGTCAAAACACTTTTTAACGTATCGGTCAATAAGACCGGGGCGGCCGGTTAAGGTAAAATTTCCCAGAACATCGCTTAGAGTTCTACAAAATATTCAAAATTTTGTGAGAACATTGCCAAACAAAATTTAGGAAGTCACATGATTTCAAGATCATATCAAAATTAATTCCGTTGAAAAAAAAAACGTTAAAGTTGAAAGGCGGTCAAATTGACCGGTGCGGCGGTTCTAGTGTTAAAAGTGGTAAATTGTTGAAAAAAATTTTCGTAAACTATTTAATTAATTACACGAACTGAGGGTTCAAAAGTGTTTTAAAACACTTTTTCGGCAATTTAGATGAACTATAAGATCAATAAATGAGATTTTAAAGAAATTTAAAACTAAAAATTAAGACTAACCTGAATAAACTCTATTCTTATATTACATTTACAGGAAACCTGGCTTTCCTTAACCACCAACCTTCACTTTTAACTTGAATTTATAATACGATTTGAAATACTAACATTTGAAACTAGGAGCGCAGCCAAAATACGAGTTGCCTCGATGAAAATTTGACTCAAAATACACTACTTTGTGATGCAGAAAATCACCGACAACCCAACAATAATAAATTTTACTGACGAAACTATTAATTACTTGACGAAAGATATTTAATTTACGAAATCATGCTAGAAATACCTCCGAATTTACACTGTTATTTGTTGTAGGAGCATTTTTCATTAATTTTAAGGATTTACGAAATGGAGAAAATGATAGAAGAGGAGTTTCTTCCCTGTTTTTCGTTGGCTAGACTTATTTAAGTCCCTAGTACCCCCGCTCCGGAGATCGTAGGTCTGGGAAAGAGTAGGAACTTCCGAAAAAGGGCTAATATCCCCCAGAGGGAATTTCACATTGATACATATGTAACGTAAGAAATAACATTGCCGAATTGTGATATTGTAATTTTTGAATTCACTTTACTCGGTGGGAAAATGGCAGGAAAGTGTATTGTTGCTCGAAGTGATTAAAACTTATATTTTAAGAGGGTGTATTTTTTAAACTTAATTGTCATTTCGCCTGCCCTTCTAGCAAAAGTTACAGGGGAACATCATAACTCTTTGAAAATGAAACCCCTTATAAAGAAGACTTTCTTTGGGGAGGTTGGCTAGTGAAAAGGCGTAATACACAAGTTAATACTACTTACGCACATAGGTTCTCCAGAAATCTTCCTCCTCGCCAGATTTTGTAAACATCTGGGCGGCCATATCCCACACGCACTTATTTCTCACCGGCATTTGCAAATTTACCGTCTGAAATTGGCCATTCGCCACCTGCTCAATGGTCTTAGGCACGGAAACACGAACTACTTCTCTGACAGGACTCCCTATGTTAATGGAAGTGATCACTTTAATCGCGAAATCTCCCACTTCGGGATTGCGAAAAAAGACCCATATAGGTCTTACGATGGTCGTTAAAGCCATGATGTACGCGTGTATGAACCCTCCGCCGTCATCGTCAACATTCATCCAATTTACGACGGGAAGAAACCTGCATACTCTAATTGAAGGCAGTTCGTATGAAAGAGAGTTCACCCCGTCAATATCCGTAGGTTGCTGGATGGTGAATTGTATCTTATACAAAGCGGGCGACTGGTACGGCGATTTTACTTCGACGGTTCTCTCCACCACACTATGCAATTCACCCTGTATTTCTTTTTCCATCGTCACGAAAGTAATATCGGGGTTACCAACCAAGGTGACGACGTTGCTCGTTGCATAATGATATCCTAAGCATTCCCCGCTGAGGATCAAGGTACAGTACGTTCGTCTAATGAATTTCGCCCAGTAATCAATGACGATCTTGCATTTACTTTGCGGGGGGATCACATAGAATTCGTTCACATTGAAGCACTCGCTGTCGTCACCGTACAATATCGCTTTGTAAGCGATTGGGAAATCATTCACGTTCTTCACGACTAACGTTTTCCGAGAATGTTGGCTCAAACCGGCGGTAAAGTACAGCGTCTCATATGGATGCATATCGGGAAGCATTTGACAGAGGTACGTCATGATCATCAACGTCTTCAAAGAGTTTGGCTCCGTGATGTCTTCTGCTGTAACCTTTATGTTGAAATTCAGAATACGCCAACTTTGAAGCACCTTTATATTATTATGGAGGATTTCTTCGGGTTGCAACGGTTCTTTGCACATATCTCGGAAATGGGTGACTAAGAACGGGCAGTACGTAATGATCACCGCTGCGTAAACGAAGCCGTCCGTCATGTTTTCGCCGAAGAAGGTTATTTCCCTCTCCTCTAAATAGGGATTGTCTAACCAACATCTGTTTCGCACATCGTTGTAATGGAATTCGAACCAATTCAGGAGCAACAACTCCCTATTGCTTAATAAATGCTTGTTTGTTGCTATCTTCTTGATTGCATTAGAGTACCTTTCGTGAGCGGTTGATCTTCGAGGTGGTTTATAGATCCCTGACTCCAAGAAAAATAGTCGTTTCAGCACTAACACTTTATAGGTCTGAAGTAGCACGTCGAGCCAGTACTGCTTGGATAGTCTGTAAAACTCTTGCCTATTGGTAATGGTTACATTGAAACCATCCTGCTCGTCATGTTCGAAGTTTTCCAAGAAAACCATATATGGGGTGTAACCCAGTAAAAGTTCTGGACGAACGTAAACGAACAAAGCTCCAATACTTTGCAGAAAAGCCAAAGCCTTTTCGTAAAGTTCGTAGAGGTATCTCACCTTCTCGACGTCATCAACACCCGGATGTCTTTGTTAACAGAAATAGTTATTGTTACAAGGGACGTAGTGCAGTTTTGCGGTCGAGGATATTTTGTCTGCCATACATTCGACACCGCAAAAGCACCTACGATCTGAGTGTCATATATTTTTCCTACTACCGCACAGTGGGCGATTTTCGCAATCTAAACGGATAAAAATCTGTTATTACAATATCGCGACTTATATTGTATGATTTTTAAATAAATCATATTGAATGTCTTATATTACTACAGAAAACACATTTTATATAGGAAGCTAATTTGGAATCACGAATTTTAACAGTAATAATTAGAGTTTGTCAAAAAGGTGGTACTGGCAGTGGCGCACCGCATAAAAGTAGGTACGTAATATACAATATTAGTGAAAAATAATATTGTTACCTTTTCCTGTCGTCTTGATGTCCACTGTGGCAATTGGTAACCGCCCTGGTAAGCTACGTAGAATTGCAACATCAGCAACGCTTCCATTGTCGATTCATTCAGCCGTCGACGGTGTTGTGAACACGTTGTCGTATACTTCGAAAATGATCGTTCGACATCCAGTGAAGTAAGATTTGCAAATGTCAGATATTTTTTTTCCCTCATCTGGGCACTCTTGATCTTCAGTTATAGTCCGAACCTTTTGTAAATCAGGATTTTTCGTTAAAATTGCACCAAATTTTTGAGCAACATCGACTCCTATAGTGTTCGTCAAGTTTTCTAGAGCGGCTTGTAAATTGTTTATGCAATTTAATGCGTCTCGTGCAGAGAAGTGACTGTTTTCTAATTGCTCAATAGCTTGTGCAACTTCAGAATAGTTCGTGGAAATTTCATCTATTTGTTGTTGAACGTCCGAATTGGAAAAAAGTTGCTGACTATCTCGAACTGCTGCAGAAACATTTGAATTAAGTTTCACAATGACATTTTTCACTTGTGAAAAATATTTCTGATAGTAAGATACTGCCTGGAGCCATGTTCCCCATCGCGTTATTACAGGCTGAGGTGTTGGTGGTAATTTCGTACGCAATTGTTTGAATACACGGATGTGTTTGGGAGATTTGACGAACACTTTTTTGGTAGATGCTATTAACTTATCCACCATCGGATACTTCTTTCGAATGGTTTCTGCTACGAGGTGACATGCGTGTATGAGGCATGTTATGTGAAGAAGAGTCGGAAAGCATATTTTCAAGATCCTACCAACTCTCAGCATTGTTGCGGCTGCGTCAGTAACGAACATTGTGACTTGGGTTCCTGTGATACAAAATTCTCTCAACGAATCTTTTATTATCTTGACAACAGTTTCTGCATTAGTTTTCTGAATCCTTTTACTGGATAACAGCAATGAAGCTGGTGGACCATCACGTTTTAAAGAACGCGCTACAACATGAATGACGCTGTTTTTCTGAGCATCAGTTGTTTCATCCACACATAGACAGATTTTCTTATTTCTCAACTCATCTTTTATACATTCCTTTACTGTACCCTTGCACACGTGGCAAATTGTATCGTAATTGCATAGATGTTGGCAGCTTCCATGAGGAAACGTACTTAGCCCAAAAAAGGCGAAACTGTTCATTAGATACTAGATGTTGTGGGATGTTGCACACACTTAACATAAAAATAAAATCATATAAAAATTGCCAGTACGGAATATTGTTTCTTAAATTCAATACATGACGTTTACTTTTACAATGTTTTCTACATTCAAACCTATCGCGACTTAGCAATCCGCTATTACATACTGTGCAATAAATAGGCGGACTTCTATATTCTAATCCAGGGAAATGCCTGAGATATTTATTCACATTCGAAGGGAACGTTACACCCTTTGGGCGTCCCATCTCCGCGTATTTATTTAGCGTACTGTCGTTTTGAACTTTCTCGCGGTACTGTCGAGATCGACTACGAGTTGAAAATTACCCCTACCCACGCCGCTACCGCTACACTACTGCCATCCGGTACCACTTTTTTAACAAACTCTAGTAATAGTAAAGAAAAACTAACCAAGGTTTATACACTCAGCGACACAATTAACCGCCCAGCCTGGATTTCTTGAATTTTGTAGGAATCGTTAAATATTAAGCAAATTTGATATAAGGTTTGTTGTAAGCAAGCCTTTACCAATAAAACCAAATGCAAAACGTTTTTTAAAAATTGATTTATTAGACATTATCCCCCTAAAATGTTTTTTTTTTAAATTACGACGAAAAATTAACATTTTTAATTTAAAAAAAGAGATCATTGTTTGTTACATTTTTATGTTTAATAATGGGTGTTACACCTTCGGGTTCTAATGACTTCTAAACCCTGTCAATTCATTACATCTTGAATATCCGCCTGAGGGATATTGTGCCACTCTTCTACCATAGCTGTCCTGAGCTATCCTATGGTCGTAGGCGCTGGTACCCTTGCCTGAACAAGTCGTTTAAGGTTGTCCCAAATGTGTTCAGTGCGTGCCGGTCATGGTAAAATTTGGAGTCCGACCTCGTCAAGGTATTGAGTGACGGATCTAGCGATATGGCATCGAGCATTATCATGCATTAACCTAAAATGTTCCTCTATAAATAGCGCGAGAGGCATAACGTGATCTTGAAGAACTTCTCCAATGTACCTCTGAGCAAATTCGGTAGCCTCATAAGTGATCCCTCCCTAAATCATTATTGGCCCTCCCTGGTAACCTACTGTTTCTATTCTAGCACATGGAACAAGCCTCTCATTTCTTCATCTGTTTACGCGCTGACGTCCGTCTGGACCTCTTAAAGCTACTCTGCTCTCGTCTGAGAACAGTACGTTCTGCCACTGCTCCATAGTCCAATCAGCATATTCTCCAGCAAAACGAACTGTAACTCTACGGTGTTGTAGGGGAAGTTCAGGGACACGAAGTGGTCGAAATGCCCTTAGATTTCTTTCTGCCAGTCTTCTTCTAATCGTACGTTCACTGACATTTCTCACCTCAGCAAACGAGCTTAATTAGCTGTGGAAAAGCGATTACTCAACACGCTACTGACAACGAAGCGGTCGTCTCGAGCAGAAGTACACCGATGTCGGCCTTGACCTGGCCTCCGCGTGTATGAACCAGTCTCCCGAAATCGTCTGATGGCATCTCGCTGTGGTTCGAAGTACGCCGAATGTTCTAGCGATGCAATGTTGGCTATATCCAGCATCAGCTAAATTCACAGCCCTAGCTACTTCAAATTTAATAAAAGAAACAAGGGTATAACTGTTTCAATTATTGCTAAAGTACCCACTTGACAAGTAACTGTCACCGTTATATGTATTACTTAACGTAAACAAACATTGTGACAAAAAATATGGGTGAGCGATTAATTGTGCCGGTGAGTGTATATAATTTTGAAAAATTCCCGCATTTCGTTGCGCCGTTGGCCTGGTGTGGGAGCGTGTAGAGCGGTGTCAACCGGTCGTGCGAATAATAAGGTTTGCCAGTCGGCATCAATGCCTTGGTCCGGTAAGCAGGAGGGTTATGTGATTGAAGCGTTTTTCAAAAACGGGGAATCAGTGACAACGACACAAAGAACGTTTCGTACGCGCTTCCATTTGAATCCAAATGCGGCTGTTCCAGATCGGAAAACAATAATGAAAAGGGTCGCAAATCTAAGGGCTGGTTCTGCATTACCAAAGAAACCATCTGGCCGTCCTAGCAGCATCAGAATACCTTAGAACATTGCCTTGGAGCAGTCTCCAAAGCGTTCTGCTCGAAAACATACGGCTGTACTCAGGATTTCTGATCGATCTGTAAGGTGTATTTTGCACGGTGAGCTACGTACAAAATCATGATAGTCTACGAATTGAGTGTGCAAGACTTGGAAAGGCATGGACATTTGTGTCAAAAAATCCTTACACATGTGCGTCCCAAAGCTATTGTATGGAGCAGCGATGAAGCTCATTTCCACTTTGGCACAGTGAATAAGTAGAATTTCCGGTACTGGGCTCCCGCACATCCTCCAGAGCTTCACCTAAGACCTCTTCGTAGCATAAAAGTCACCGTATGGTGCGCGATTTCTAGATTGGGCATTGTGGGTCCTTATTTTTTTTAAGAGGACGGCGTCACCATAACTGTGAATTCTCTCCGGTACTGTGACAGGTTGGAAAACCTTTTCCGGGCCCAATTGGCACAATTCGAAGAGCACGATGCAGACTCCTTCTGGTGCCGACAAGATGGTGCCACATTTCATACCACTCGCCCTTCCCTTATTATATTGCAGGAAATGTTTCCTGGACATTTGATTTCATTACGGGGCGATATTGACATTCCAGCTCGATCCCTTGATCTGAGCCCCTGCGACTTTTATTTGTGGGGCTACCTGAAAGGTAAGATTTACAGACATCAGCCTCAAATTCTTAACCAACTCAAGGGCACAATACGACAGGAAATCGCCGCTATTTCTCGAGATGTACTAGAGAGGGTTACGCAGAACTTCTTAGAGCGACTTTGTATGTGTATTGCCCGTGAGGTCCGCCATTTGGACGATGTTATTTTCAAAACGTAGATATATAAAACCTTATAACATGTAATATTGAAGAATATAAAGTTCTTTTCCTTAACGTTTACCGTTTATTTGTTATTGACTTGTAAAATGTGGGAGGCCATTCTGCCGCACCCTGTACTATATATTCTGTTTCCGCTTCTGTTTCACTATCTGCACTGGGTTCCGTATTAGTTTGGATTCTCGCTATCTTTCTGGTACGATGCTCACGATAAAATTTATAGTATTTATTACAAGGTCGTTGGGCATCTCCGGTTAGTTGTCTAATAGGAAGAATAAAATATTTGATTGCATCAGCACCATACATAAGTTGTATAATCAGTTGACATCGCCACATTTTGAAAAAACTGTAGGATTTTGATTCCCTAAACAAAGTACACCACAATGCGATATTTGTGGTAAGCCTGTGTTTATTCGTTTGTTTTCAACATTTTTACACGGATTACCATTATTGCAGAACTGTGTAGTGTAGACTGTTATAAGCAGTCTATTTATGAAATACATACGAGGTGTGACAATTAAATAATCGGACTGGTGCTACTATCGGCAAACAGCGAGCACGCCACGGCAGGTTTGAACATGTCTGTGTTTGTAGATGCTTGCCTCACCATGGGTTCGATGGGCACGGTTGTACGTCGCTCAGTCTCGCTGTAACAATCGTCCGTTCAAGTCCTTACGCTAGCGTCGCGTCGGAAAAATGCAAAGTATTCAGATCGAGCAATGAGTTGACCTCAAGTTTCTTGTGAAACTGGAAAAAAACTGGGGTTCTAACTACCCTTCGTGAACGAGTGAGAAGACGAAGAACCGATTTGTGGAAGAGCAAACCCTGGAAGCTCCTCCAAGACAATACGCTGGCCCATTCCACCTTGTCTCTGAAGGCGTTCCTTGCGAAACCAGGCATCACTGTGTTGAACCACTCACCGTACTCGCCCGACCTGGCCCCCTGTGACTTTTTTTATTTCCTAAGGTAAAATCAGAGCTTAAGGGACAAGATTTGACAGTGTGGAAGCGGTGAAAGCGAAAGCGACGGCGGTTCTCAACAAGCTGACAGAAACGGACTTCCAGCACTGCTTTCGACAGTGGAAAATTCGTATGGAGCGTTGTAGGCATCGGCAAGGAGAGTACATTGAAGGGGATAAACTTTGTAATGCAATTGGTGATCAATAAAATGTTTTGTAGCACCAGTCCGGTTATTTAATTGCCACACCTCGTATGTTCCACATTGCACCACTTATCATTCTTATTATTACTATAGCACAAAATATATATGCAACACGCACTCGTCAGTAAACTCTAAACTCACATTTTATTAATAAAATCATTTTATAACAACCTGCGTGTTTTCTTCATTACTGTAGGTGTAGCACATCAGTTATGATTTTTGTTTTACACAAATAAGAATATTTCATGGCAGATGTAATGTATATATGTGAGTTCCACGTAGCCTTTGCACTCTGGTAGTATATAAAAATTCTGAAATTTCCAACAAAAATCTCATAATTTCTCAGTAATTGAATTAAATCGTGAAGGGTAGTGTTGAGCATAGGGCGCTTTACACCTCGCTAATATGAGATTGGGCAGCTAAGAAAATTACCGTTGTTTCTACACTACATCGGTCTAGTTAAGCAACAGATTCAAGAAGCTTACAACGCTTACATGTCAAGAATACAAAACACAATTAAGCAAAATCCGAAAGAGCTGTGGCGGTATAGTAATAGACTAAAAGGTGTTTCACGCATACCAAACACAATCACTGATGGGGATGTGGTATATCAGGATCCCCAGGAAATTGTTGACGCCTTTGCTAGTAAATTTTCTTCTGTTTATCTGCCACACTCCAGCAGAGTAATCGAAAATGTATTTAGCAACATACCATCTTTTGACGTCAAGCCTGTGAGTGAGACTGACCTGCTAACTATAATGAGTCACCTAGCAAATACGGACACAGCTGGTGATGACCTCATCCCTAGTTTTTTAGTGAAGGAAGCACGCATAGTACTTGTCAAACCACTCTTGCTTCTTGTCAACATTTCTTTGAGATCTTCTACCTTTCCTAGGCGCTGGAAACGAGCAAGAGTTACGCCAGTTCTTAAGAAGGGAAGCAGCACTGATGTGACTAACTATCGTCCTATATCTATTTTATCTAACTTCGCCAAGGTATATGAACAACTTTTATATTTTTCTATATTCAACAATGTACAGCCGTATATATCTGCGAAGCAACATGGTTTTATACCTAAAAGATCTACAACAACTAACTTAGCGACAGTTACACAGTTTATAAGTGACACACTGGATGATGGAGGGCAAGTCGATGTTATATACACGGATTTTTCTAAGGCCTTTGACAGAATTGACCATGATATTATGCTCTTTAAATTAAGTTCTTTTGGCATGTCACCTCGCCTTCGAGATCTGATGGAGTCCTACTTAAAAAAGCGGTCATGTTATGTTTTCTATAATGGCTTCAGCTCATGTAAATATGCTACTACGTCAGGTGTTCCACAAGGATCCAATTTAGGACCTTTGCTCTTGTGCTTTTCCTCGACGATCTGCTGGAAGCGTTGACCTGTGACACCTTAGCTTATGCAGATGATGTGAAGGTGTACGCAAGAATTGATTCCATTAATGATATGGTTAATCTGCAAATGAGTATTGATTACGTATTCCACTGGTGCCAAGAAAATAGTCTTATGTTAAATGAAGCAAAATGCACATATGTAACATATACTCGCAAAGTAAAAAGCTTGCCTACTACGTACAGTTTAAGCGGTTACCCGCTGCAGAGGAGCGAGACCATAAAAGACCTAGGAGTTATCTTTGATAGTCAACTATCCTTTAAACAGCATGTTTCGCAGACGTGTTCCTCGGCCGCAGCCATGTTAGGGTTCATCATACGATCTTCGAAATACTTCGCGAATCAACATCTTCTGAAAACGCTGTATAGAGCATTTGTCTTAAGCCGGCTAGAGTATGCTTCCATTGTATGGTATCCTTACTATCAATCCTACGAGGATTCTATTGAGAGAGTACAGCGAAGGTTCCTGAAATTCCTATCTTTTAGGATCGACGGTATATATCCAGTGAGGGGTATAGACTATGCCACATTATTGGAACGACATGCGGTCCGGAGTATTTCGGAAAGAAGGCAAATTTGCAGTGCGCGGTTTCTCTACAAACTTATTGACAATCAAATCGATTGCGCATATCTGCTGTCAAAAATTAATTTGAACGTTCCTCGTTTGTCTTCGCGTAGTGTTCAATCGTTTCGGCCTTTAACTGCAAGAACTAATGTGCTGCTGAAATCGCCAGTTCAAAACGTGTGTGAATGCAAATAAATATTATGCAGATATTTTTGTCGGTGACGCTATGCATTAATCGGTGGAGTATATATATATTATTTTTTTCTCTATTATTTTTCAGTTATCTTTTATTAAGTATTATATTTTATTTTTCTCTTTGTATTATGTGCACATGTATTCGTATTATTATTTCGTCCTGTAATTGGGGTATCCTGTTGGGCGAATAAAGTTTATTATTATTATTATTATTATAACCCTATAAAGTTTCATTTAAATCGGTGAAGGTCACTTACCTGTGTTTCCTTATAAGTAATAAAAAAAGTTTTTTAAAAATTTGAGAAATTCGCCCACTGTGTACCGGTCCAAAATTTTGAAATATAATATTTCGATATTAATGTATTATTCCTTTACGTCCCTAGGGACGTAAAATTCTATTGCATTCTGTTGTGAGACGCAACAAAGGTAAATAACCCGTAAATCGAACTTATGTGCCTGAAATCAGGGCGATAATGATTGACGTACGTAGTCGGTAGTGGGAAAATAGTATTTTTGCTTTAACATAAGAAAGATTTCGCTCTAGATGAAGCCTTACCTTAAATCAAAATATCCTTCTAATTTGTTTTCCGTTAGGTTGAGAAGTAATTGTATAAATGGAGGGATAACAGTAGGAGAATCAAATGCAACGTAGGCGAATTCTATCGGAATACTGTAAAAGCAAATCCCGAAGAAGCCCTGGGTAGAAACCCAATCCTCTAATGCTTCAACGACGGGTTCCAAGAATTCCTTTAACTCTGTATCTTGTTCGGGGAAGAAAGGATATTCAGTAAAGAAACTGTCCAGCTCGTAGACTTGTTTCAACGGAGGCGCGTCTTCCAACATAGATACCATTGAAACTTTGCGCTAAAAAATAGAAATCATGTAAAAATACTTACCGCTAAGGTAATTAGCATTTAAGATCCTGAAAAAGAGGAAACAGATTAAAGGTTTGCGTGTCGGACATACAACATAGATCTACTAACTAGTTCTTCAAACTAGGAGAACGTAACAATATCCAACTCGGGACTTCAGAATTTAATGAAACTTGGATGGCTTGTAGGCCTTATAGAACAATGTAAAGGTTCTTCAATCTATTTTCTATTTAAATATGCATGGTATAAAAATGGATACATTGCCGAACGGCTACCACATTTTGAAAATCTTGTAAAATTTTGCTTCGCGGAGGATATACAAAGTACAAGCCTACATTTATTCGTTGTAGTTGCTTTCAAATGGCATACTAATATACGTTAGTTATATTGAAATAGAAAACAATAATACACTCTTTTTGTCCAGCTAGCATATATTAGACGAACCACTATGCATCGGTCTATAATACAACAAAGTTCCATCCAAATTGGTGAGACACATTTACTTGTGTTCATTTATTAGTACTCATGGAATTTTGAATCTCCCACTAAGATCATCAACAGTTTTTGGTCGGAAAAATACTTTAATACTGCTTACCCTTACAGAACACTCGGATCCTGTGTTCTTTAATTGGAAATTGTATTCCTCGTTACCCATGAAGGTATGCACTTGCGCGTAGTTGGTCAGAAAACAATTCTCACGATATCCGACTATAGTCACGATACTACTCGCTCCACACGTACAGGTTATGCAATGGTGTGCCGCACCTACGCCGATCTGATCCGTTGTAAATGTAAAATTCATCAGCACGGTCCTCCTGCGGGGATCCTCGCTGGTCTCTTCGATGAACTCGATAGTCCAGCCTCGTATTTCCTGCGATACCCCTAGCTTACAGATCTCCAAGTGGTCGTTCAGACTGAGTCTAATCGTGCCGGTGTTACAAACGAGCAGCGCTCCTGGCTTATGGTAGGTGACGACGTTGGTGGTGACTATTTCCGGCAACTTGAAAACACCTTCGACGAATAAGGTGTTGTGAGGACTCGCTATCATATCTGACATCAGAAAAATCGGAAGCGACACGTTAAACGTTCCTATCACATCAGGCTTGAACGCTATATTTAGAACGACTTCCTCTTCCGAACTTAAGCTGCAGACGATAGATTTTTCATAGAAAGTAACTTCCTTTCCTCTAGCATGTGTAATATAGAAGGGGTGAGTCAATGTATCCGTACGGAAGCAGAAATTTTCTTCAGTCCTCTGAGGATTGCTGATCTTCAGGTTGTATTCGTATTTGCATGGTAAAGGTGGAATCTTATAAGTCAAAAATATTCTTAGATGGGAAAATTTCAATTTGTGCGCTGTTGTGTATATCCGAATTTTCGGCACTGAATAAAATAAAGGCGTAGCGATCTTTTTACAACTGGGAATGTTTGCGTCGAGTAGAGAAATGTTCTTAGTTACAGCGTCTGATGGACCGATGATATCGTTAACGATGAAAGGTAAGCAGAATTCATCGGTTATCATCGCGTTGGGCATAAAATGAAAGTATAAATGCTTCGAGGAATTGGCTTGTAGCATCACTTCGTTAATAGCATCAATTTCCCAGTAACACTTAGTCTCTGTGATTTTGTATTCGCTGTACATCGACATATCGAACTTAATCGAAGCTGAAGCCTTGCTTCGGTTTTCGACGGTAATTCGGGAAGTCCTAACGGTGCTAGCTGGGATCTGTTGGAATTTCATAAGTGGAGGCCTGATGATAATATCAGGATAGGCCACGTTTCCTTTGATAGCTAAATCAAGAGTACCAACTCCTTTAATGTTAATTTTCAATTTGGTCGAAAATGTAACGCACGTATTAATTTTAAGTGTCACCCATATAAGGGCATGGCTATTACCGTAGACTATTCCTTCTGACGGATAAACATCAGCGTACTTTAGAAACTCACTCTCCATCAAACCGTATACCCTGGCTTGCGTGCTCTCGTTCCGCAAGAGAACCTCTTTGACAATAGGAACATTCAACGGTATATCGTTAAACATCAGTTCTTGTGGAACAAACCTCAATCCGTTGTCCGTGCTCTGAATCGACAGTCTCATCACTTGTGTGACTATTTCGAAGGCTAGTAATTCTGCTTCAACCTCTGGCGGACCTTCCTCGGTTGGCAAATAAGTTACTTGACAAGCTATTTGAGAATTACCTTTGATTACGCCCTCAATAGGATTTATTGAGAAGTTTTGACATCTTATCGACCATCTGAAAGTGGTATCCGCGTTGAGAGGATTGAAAATCTCGACAAAGTGGGTATTTTCGTGAGTAAACTCGATTGCATCGGTGCTTAAGTTTAAAAAAATGGGCGATACATCTGCCATGATATTTACAACGAAGACGCTGCATTCGTTGACTATTATATCCAAGGAGGCCGTGTAATAACCGCTTGTTGTGCTTACGTAGGTAATTGGCAAAGAAGCTGCGTCGTTTCCTAGGATCACATGTCGATTTCCTTTGGGAAACGTTATGTTCGACTTCTCTGGTCTGATGTATACCCTTATCGGAAAGGTGTTGGAGTTTTTGATGGTTAATTCGAAGGTGTATTCACTGTGTACAGCAACCTGAAAAACATACATGAAAAAAGTGCTTAGAGACATATTTCTGCCTACTCGGCGTCATCAGTATTGTTCCGAGAGCCTTTTTCTTCTGCCCACATTGCTGTTCGCCTCTCAGTTTATGCCACTAATTTCCAAAAAGAACACTGAAATATTTCCTGTTACCACCTAGTGCCTAGAGATATAGTCATGCCGTCCTAGAAAGTAGCGACAGAAACCGGAATATAGATGTCAAACCACTTCTCGAGTAGTTCTTAAACTGCTTAACGCAAGATGGCGTTGCGCCTGAGCGTTAAGGAATCTGCACATGTAAATAATTCATCAGGGTTACCAGGATGTATTAAAAAAAGCATTATCTTGGTTATTGTTTGTAGGCACTTTTTTCATGTGTATTTTTAATATATTATGGCAAGCCTGACGAACATTTACATCTGCAGATACCGTGGCTCAAGCGCAACGCAATTTTGCGTTAAGCAATCCAAGAACTGCTCGGGAGATGGTTTGGCATCTGTATTCCGGTTTATGTCGATACTTTCTAGGACGGCATCTCTTAATAATGATAATAGTAATGTACTTTATTGCCCAACAGAAAATAATACATTTCCATTTACAGGACAACAGAAATTAACAAATATGCGAGTAAAATACAGAAATCAAATTAAAGCCATACAAGAATACAGACAAATAAGAACTTAAATATAATTTGCAATTAACGGAATGGGTCCTCAAAAAAGATGTTAGCATTTTTTGGCATACTGGAGCTTTACACAGTACGTTAGTTCTACATCGCGGAACTTCAACAGTTGCAAAACGACCTTGTAGCATACTGCAGTACGGTGTAATTAATTTCACAAAGGAGAGAAGGGGCATCAATATAATTGTTGACTAACTTGTGCAGAAAATGCGCGCTGAATTCATCACCTCGATCCGATTAGGACACAGAATCATGTCTCAACAGCAAACTCATATAATCAGTATCACGTCCAGGGTAGGCACCGTCGATTTTAAAACATAGGTACTTCAAGCATCGGTTTTGTACTCTTTCAAGTAGGACCTGTATATTGGGGATACTAAATTAAATGCATATTCCAGTTTCGATCGAACTAGCGAGAAATACCGCGATTTTAAAGCTGTGTGACTTTTAAATTGCCTACAGGATCGACTAAGAAACCCTAGAAAATTACGCGTGGAGACGATATGGTCAACAAATGACATGCTCGTATCAAACAATACGCGAAGGTCCCTCATTGTGGAGTATCTAGGAATATGTGTTTGGTTCACGATGTATTGGTAACCATAAGGATTTTTGACCTAGAATAGCTTACAACGGCACATTTGCTTAAATTCAAATGTACTTTATTTTGCATACACCACGTAGCTATCGTTTCAAGACGACCTTGGAGAAGATATTGTCTTATAGCTCTTAAGATCATCAGCGTATGCCAGAACTTTGCAATCCAATTTCTGAAGAAGATCGTCCAAGTATATATTGAATAAAAGAGGACCCAGGCTGGATCCTTGGCATACACTAGAAAAGGCAGTAAAAAACTGAGAAGTGTAGCCGTTAAAATGGAAAAAGCAAAAACGATTAGTTAGATAAGATTGGATTAAGTTTGTTACGGCAGGAGAAAAGCCAATACCAGTTAATTTTAACAGCAATAATAGGTGATCGATAGTATCAAATGCTTTACGAAAGTCAGTGTACAATACATCCACTTGTTGACGCTTATCTAAGGATTCATTAATGTATTGTGTTATCTCAGCAAGGTTAGTTATGGTGGATATACCAGGGATGAACCCATGTTGTAGCGAAGATAGATAAGGTTTGACACTACTACAGATTCTGCTAGACAAGAGATGTTCATAAATCTTAGCAAAGTTTGACAAGATATTTATTGGCTTATAGTTTAGGAAATCCGAACGATCACCTTTTTTAAATACGGGCGTAATCCTACTTGTTTTCCAAATATCAGGAAACGTCGATGAAGTAACTCGCTGTGTTATTAGATTTCAGTTTTCTAGCAGCTTGTAAAACTTCGCTAGGATTGAAAAAGAATTACTAATTATGTAGATGGATAAACTGAGAGTCGTGAGGGTCGTTTATATATTGCCAAAATACCCTCGGATTGTGAGTGATGCCAATCTCAGCCTCAATCTAATATTCCATGTATGCAATCTTAATTTTATCCTTGGATAGTTTTCTTAGACGTTTATAGTCTCTGTGGAGATACTCTAATCCACTCCTTGGCACTAGGTTGCGCTGGAAAATATTTCAGTGCGGTTTTTGGATATTGGTGACATAAATTGAGAAGCGAACAGTAATGTAGGCAAGGGAAAAAAGCGCTCGAAACAACCCTTTTTCCTTCTCAAACTATTTTTGCCGGGAGTGATTCCAACAATACCATGAACTATATCAGCATTAACCTGAAAAATTTTTAATTTGTTTGTTCGAATTATATTGAAGGGAAGGTTATTTTGAGTCTTGTTAGGCATATTCAGTTTTAGTTAATTACCCGCTCAGTATAAACGAAGATCGGATCGATGATGACATTATTTAGCTCGGTTGGCGAGAGAGGTATAAACTCAGAGCACATCTGCTTCACTGATTTCTTCTTTAATGCCTGTGGCAGGTGGAAATTTTCGTACAGTAGCTTCCTAACGTCCGTAAGATCATAATCGTCCGAAGCCCTTTTAGATTCAGCTACTAACTGCAACTGTTTAGCCGTTCTCTTAAGATAGCTGCTGTGATAAGTTTCTGCTTCTATTTTCATTTTCTCTCCAAAGATTGTCAATCCGCGATCTGAATCTATACTTTGAGTGCATCGAAGAGAATCTTTAGATGCAGTCTTTATTCTGTTTTAAGGGAGAAAATGAGATACTATTAATGTTTCAGTTCAGCTATTGAGGAACAATACGAAAATCAAAATACTAAATATGTTGAAAAATAAAATCTTACATTTTATCCTCATCTCATTTTTTTTACTAAAAAAACATACCTACAATTACGCTGGGCAACAAATTTTGAAATTTTGTTTGTGCCATGCATAATTTCTATCAATTATACTTAAATTGACGCTGCTAAACCTAAATATAATAAAATTCTGAGTTGATTATAGTATATGTAGCTATATTAATATCATCTTGGATTGATTGTTTGTAGGCACCTTTTGACGAGTTTTTAATATCACAGTAAGCCTGGTAGATTCACTTACATGTGCATTCATTATTTGGTCAACAATATGGATAAAATACCTTTTTGCGGATTAGTAATGAGGAGGAACAGATTTCAACTGCTACGTCTTCTGCACTTTGTTGCTAACACGGAGAACACAGAAGATCAATTGTTCGAAATCATACCAGCCTTCATTTTAACAAATTAATGCGAGGTCATGATGCTCCAGATAGAAACTTGTGCATTGATGAATCCACGGTGCTCTTGCATTTAATGGAATATTATCTAGATGAAGGTTACCTTCTCTACACAGATAATCTTTATCTCTATTCTGTAGCCTTAATCAAGAGCATGACATCAAGGAAAACATACGAGGGCTGGAACTTTAATAGTGGTAATACTGCTGTGGAAGCGAAGTGAGACGGAATGAATTATTCTCACCTCTACCACATATTAGTCTACGCCTTACCTATCTTACAATAAATGGACTCTTCCTTTCGAATCAAAGCGCATGCGCTATAGCGAAGAAAAAAAGTCTTGTATCAGTTATCCATCTAAACTATTGTGGTCTGCGTCCTCGTCATATTGACAAAAGGGGAACAACGAAATGGGTGACGGTGTGGTAGATGTGGCTCGGCCAGGTCCCCTAGTGTCAATGAAGAGCTGTTGCCGCGTTGTTAGAAACAGATCGGCGTCAGACGATACGAAATTAGGCCACGAGATAGGATTATCGCAGATGCCTGTGCTACACATTTAAAGAATCGCCTGGGAATGAGAAAACTTGCATAGCGGTGGGATTCCCTCAACCTGACGAATATGCAGCAATGGATCCAATACGATGCCGGTCAAACTCGCTTAGAACATTATGGTCGTAAAGGAGACACTTTCTTCCGTATTATTACGCTTGATGAGACATGGGCCAGATCGTACGAACCTAAACTTAAGCGCCAATCCACTGAATAGCATCACTCCGGGTCATCACGTCAAAAGTCAAAAGTTCGTCCTACCCCCACTCTAATGTGAAAGATATGGTGATCCTTGTGTACGATTGTGATCGAGTCATCCTAGCAGGGACAAATTGTTAATACACAATATTTCCTTCAGTTTTTGGAACATAGCCAGAGGCTAGCGTTGCGAAGAAAGCGACCACAATTTTTTGCAAAACCCTCCCATCATTTTGCAAGATAATGCTAGGGCGCACACCGCACGCCCTGTACTTGATCTGTGTAAACGCTGATGTTGGGAAGTACTTTTCCATCTACCATATTCACTGGATTTAAGCCCATGTGACTTTGACTTGATTCCAAAGATGTGACATTCCATTCCGAACTGTTATCAAGATTATGCAAGCCATAAATCGCTCCATTAGAAGCATCAACAGAGCAGGCGCTGCTAAAGGCATACTACGACTTCCACATCGCTGGCAACGAGTTTTTGACAATGCTGATGCCTTTATTGAAGGATTGCAGTAGTTTCACACATGTATAATTTTTGTATTACTAATAAGTAAATAGTTGCCACTATTAAAGTTCCAACCCTCGTATATTTACGATACTTTAGGTAATGATCGAAAAAGCAATTCAAAATAAGGCGTGTCAGAAAAACTAAATAAAAGTGAATGTACGTGACAAAGATAAAAGTCGGTAGTTGTGTGTAAGTGGAAAGACAAGCGCGAAATATTAACAATTTCAAACATGCGCAAGATACAAATGATCGTCCGTAGCAGAAACGGAAAGGTGACTCTAAAATAGAAGGAAGAGACTACAACGCTGGAATGTTAGGTATTGACCAATCGGAGCAAATGCTGCAGAGCTCTAAGGAATATCCTTAAATGACCGAAAAAATGCTTTCCATATCCTCGAAATTTACCCAAACAAACTCTCTCGTAAGCTGACAGGTAGTAAATTAAGATCTTGGTTTCTCCTTTCTTGGTGATAAAGCGCCAAAATACAACCAAACTTCGCCAGAAAATGTTCACTACCTAGAAAGCATACTACCGAACAAAGAAATGTCGGCAAACAAGCTGTCATGCTGCGTTCACTTTTTTATAATCAGTATACTCTGGCAAGTAATCAGAATAGAGTCACGCTTGAACAGCGCTACCAAATTATTCAAATTTATTTTGAAAGTCAGTCACCCATTCGCGCAAATTACAGACGACTTCGTGGTTTTTATGGTTGAACTGTGGATAGATTTCGTACCACATACTCTCTACATAATGCAATAACACCAACGCGTCGAAGAAATATGCGTACTGAAGAGAATATCGTTGCTGTAAACGAAAGTGTGCAAGAAGATACCAATTTATTCATTCCTCGTCAGTCACACTTATTGGGGCGTGGAAAATTGCGCAAAGATCTTGGCCTACATCCGCATAAGATCCAGCTGGTACATGAATTAAACCCACGAGAATATCATCTGCGTCGTTCTTTCGCTTTCGATTAGGCTCAAGAGCAATTGGAAACTGGCCCGTTGTTTTATCGCAAAATTGTGTTCAGCAGTGAGGCTAATTTTTGGACTTAACGGGCTTGTGAATACACGAAATTGCCGCATTTGGAGTAGGACCAATCCACAAGAGATCCTACAAACCCTCTTACATCCAGAAAAACGCACTGTTTGGTGCGGCTTACATGCCGGTGGCGTTGGCTCTTATTTCCTCAAAAATGAGGCCGGAGCTCCCGTTGCCGTCAATGATCTTTTGTTTGAAAATATGGAGGAGATTGATCCGGACGAGGTGTGGTTTCAACAGGATGGCGCTACGTGCCATAAGGCGACGGCAACCATCGACTTATTAAAATCAAAATTTGACGATAAGTTGTCAATTGGCCTCCAAGGTCTTACGATTTGACACCTCTCGATTATTTCTTGTGGGGCTACGTGAAGTCACTGGCATATGTCAATAAACCAGCAACAATTAATGCCTTGGAAGCCGACATTGTTCGTGTCGCCCAAAATTGGACGTCTAGAATGCGCTTCATCAAGAACAGCCGTGGTAGCAATACGCCCAATATCATGTTCAAATGTTAATGCTATGAATAATACTACTTTTTATAATTTTGATGCATGATAATCCTAAATTAACTCGTTCGAGTCATTACAAATTTACCCTCGTGGCGGGCATCTAACAAGAAACGACCAATCACGAGTTATCTCGTGCCTGGCAGACAGCCAACGTGTTAAAGCACTACTGGTGCTTTTGAAAACAAGCTTTTGCCGCTTCATACGAAAAACTTGAAGTACTTACTTTGGGAATTTCCATGAAGAATCCCTCGGAAAAGCGAAATCGCACTTAATTCTTTTAGCCGTTGCATTTTGTATCACAACTACGCTCCGCTTAACAATTTTATTCTGAGACAACCTTTCCACGTCTTTGGTGCGATTTAATCTAGTACTTGTTTCAATTTTGGGCAATTGTGCTTTCTTAGAGCACTTAATGTCAACATCAAGCAGTACGCTAGCTTTTCCAATAACTTTTAGTTCCTTCTTAGTCAGCGATTCGTCGTAATACTTCAGGTCGAATTGAAGCATCGTCGTATAACGTCCCATTCTTCGAGGGGTTATCGAAACCGATATTTCGATGGATTTAGCAGCATCGATGCTAAAGGTCGACGGGTCTACATCCACGTAAGTTACTTTTTGGTAACTTATAAAGATCGGTAAGTTCTTTGAATTATTTTGGAAGTTCAAGACTCTGACCTCTTGTTGTCCTTCTGCCAGGTTAAGAATTTTTATTTCGTCAGGGATTACGGTAACTGATGGTTTCTCAGCGACAGCGTGCACATATAGTTTCATGCATTGGTATTTTTGACTTGGTTTTGTTTCTTCGGGAATAGAGGAAGTAGTCGAGCCCAAAAGTACAGAGGCGTGAGCCATTTTGACACCTACACACGTTTAAATTGATCAGCAGATATACAATGTGGTACCCAGAAGTTGTGTCACCCTTTGTAAGTCAGTATGTTATGCGGCATCATTATAAGTGAAAACATTCTTTGCTGGTGAACAATTCTGTACAGGGTATCTCGCTGGAACTGCAAGAAAGGGTGCGATTTTTTTCACCAAACTTGGGAAAATGTGTAACTATTCAAAGGTAATAATCGATTCTAATTTCAAAGAAAAAGAGCAAAAGATTAACAGACTTATTAGAATCACACACACTCACTCTTCGTGACATTGATTCCAGTAAATAGTCGATGTCTTCTTGGGGTATGGTGTCCCAAGCACCCTGCGATTCATGCTGGAGAGTTTTCAGTGTTTGCGAAGGATTCGCTAAACAGCTCAGTTTTCTTTCCAAAATGTCCCACCGTTACCCCCGGTATAACAAGGCCTAACTGCCCTGACGTCAGCAGGCTGTGACGTATACTGCTTTAGGTAAACGATTAGCTATATTTATCGCCTTTGACATTTACACGTTCAGACCGTCTGTTGCATTTTGAATTAGTTTATCCAAATTGTATTGGTTTTATTAAAAAAAAAAATACAGTGTAGTTATATTTCCGTACTTTGTTGGTGATGCCTGTAACGTTTTTCTGGTGTTGTATAAGCGACAAAACCTTTTCTGAAACGATAAAAACGTGATTCGGGCGGTCTATTTACAGTACTGTGGCGTCGGCTGTTTTCCAACAATGGTGTGTGAGTTACACTTTGTAAAAGAAGATATTATTTATTTTTCAACAGCTACAGATTCAAGGACCGGTGAAACTATAACTGCAAGTTTAAAAAATTCTAGGCTTAAAAAATATGCTATTCCAACACAATTCCCTAACTGTCCGTTGTATTTGACAAAAAACCTGAAGATTTTATTTTTTGATGTATCGCATGGCGATACATCACCTAAACAGCGTGACGTTATGCTAACGATCCCACATGTGTTCGATTGGCGAAAAGTCGGGAGATCAGGGTGGCCATGGCAAGATATTGACATGGGCCTTTTCGAATCGGTTTGAAGAAGTTCTCGCTACGTGGGGACGGGCATTACTCTTCGAGCTGCTGAAGATATGGAAGAATATGGGGTTCCACCACCTCATCAATGTAACGCTGGACGTTCATGGTGCCTCGGATGAACACGAACTGAGATCTACTCCCATATGGTATAGCACCCCATACCATAACTCCCAGAACTCGGTACACACGTCTTGCAACAGAAAATTGAATATCGCGTCATTCCCAACGTCTTCGTTCGACATTTATGCGGCCATCATGCATCGCTATACAAAATCGAGATTCATCACTGAACAGCACCCTATCACACTCGCTGTTTCAGTGCATGTGCAACCTACACCATTCCAAACGTGGCTGTCGGTGTTGAGCCATAAGTGGTAACAGAAAATGTGGTCAATAAGATTGCAAACTGAACGCCTTGATTCGGCGATAAACGGTTCGAAGAGTCATAGGACGACCTTCATTACGTAACCATAGATCTGCAATTGACCAGGTACTGAAGAATCGATCTCTTAGTGTCATTAGGCGAAGGTGGCGATCCTACCTCTCATTAGTTCTTTTTCGGTTCCCAGTTCCTCTTCGGCGACTTTCCAGGCCCTCCCTAACCTATGACTGGTAACAGCGCATAATGGTGGGTTGGTTCAAGTTAAGGCGATTTGCAATTTCTCTGAACGGAACACCACCTACGCGCAAGCCAACAGTTCGATCTCTGTCGGATCCGCTCAGCTGGCGGTAATTTATACGTTACCGCGCTCATGATGATATAACAAGAGAAAACAGTGAAAATTGAATCAAAACTCGCAAGAACTACACCTGACATTAATGTCAGAAAAGACTGTCTGAAGCGTCAGGTATGCATTGAACACCTGATCCATCGCAGTTAAATTATAATCAAGAATTATGGTTGAATAGTTTACGTTTCTGCCAAATTTGGTCAAAAAATTCGCACCCTTTCTTAATGTTACAATTTCCACGTCATGTAGCATATGAATGATATACATTGGAAAATTCTGAAAACTGCAATTCAGTAAAGCCCATGCGTAGAATTGAACTGAAATATTGTCAATTATCTAAGACTTCCGGTTATACTGGAAGTAGCTGTCATGGTAGTGTAATGAATAAGATATTTTTTGTTTGTTTGATAAGGAGAAAAATAGATAATTTAAAATATTTTAGGTCAATAGTACTACAAGCCCCTTTATAGTCTTTCATATATGGATCGATGCAGTACTTTGTGCGACACTCTGTGTAAAGCTATTTAATATACAGGGTGTGGCGTTTAACCCGTCGGTTATCCGAGTACTGGCAATTATTACCAGCTGAATTCTGAAAATTTGTCTTCAAGGATATTTGATATTGGTCTTTCAAATAAAAATACTCACAATTCTGAAATACTTACGGATATACCGGAAACGAATGTCACCTTGCTTATTTTAAATAGAACACCCTGTATGCGTTTTTTTCATTTTCCGATAGCACACATTATTGTACATAAGTTCTGTTAAGATTTTCCTATACCTACCTTTGGCCGTTTTGGAGAGAAACGGATTTTAGTGAATTTTGACGTTTTATTGACAGTGGAATGGAAAGTCAATAACTCAGAAAATCTTTTAAGTTGCGAAGTTGAAATTTTCTGATTATGTAGTGTAGTACGTTGTACTACTGACAAAGTTAGAAAATTGTAAAATTAATAATACAGGGCGATACAAAAGGTTATTGACTTATACTAACCAAATACACGCAATAACTTACCTATTTCAAATGGAACACCATGTATATTTTCAGCGCATATGATTTGTCTGATTATTCCCTCCAAGAGTTAATTAACACTTCCTATGTTTAACTCTATTAGTTTATGGGCTATTTGTAAATAGTAAATAAACTGAAAATAAACATTTTATGAAAAGTGATCACTAGAGCAACGCAACTGCGCTGAAAGCCAGTGGCTGACGCTTAAAAGTTTACACAAAATAAATTAAAAGTGATACGTTATCTAAAACACTTTCAAACCTTTCTAAAACACAAACATTTCTTGCGTCTTCTATCGCGCATAGCTGTGCGTGAACATGTTGCACTATTTGCAAAGATTCCACTAACGACACCGAAGAATTTTGTAATTTTTCTATCACATCCGCTAGTCCCACGTAATTGTTCTGAATAATTTCCAAATCTGTTTTAACTTGACTATCCTGAAATTTCAAGCGGCTTACCTTGACAGCCGCAGTTTCCTTTGGGTCGAATTCTAAAATCACGTTCTTTATATTCTCAAAATATTTAAGATAATAAAATGCAGCCTCTAACCATGTTCCCCAACGAGTAAGAATAGGTTGTGGTGGTTCAGGAATACCGGGGCATAGTCTATGAAATTCCCGAATACGTTTTGGGGATTTTACAAACACAGCTTTTGTATGTGCTATTAGAGCGTCTACCTCGGGATAACATTTTCTGATACTCTCTGCTGCGAGACTGAGACTATGAATTTTACATGTAATGTGCAACAAGTTAGCACAATATTTTTTAAGAGATCGACCTACAGCAAGCATATTTGCGGCACCATCACTCATAAACATCAACAGTTGATTTGTTGAAAGTTCAAACTTTTCCAATGTATTTAACACCAACATTGAAATTACTTCGGCAGTGCATTGTTGTATTCGTCTGGAAGCTAATAAAATTGAGGGTTACGGTCGATGTGGTTCCATTGTGCGTACCATTACATTAACCACAGAATGTTTTTTACGATCTGTTGTTTCGTCCACACATAACCACAGTTTTTTATCTTGCAACTCCGATTTAATTCTTTTCTCGACATGCTCACGAGCAGACGGCACAACTCTCTGTAATGTTCTCTCACTTGGTAACTTAAAGTCCGAATATTCATTCCAAAACGAGACGTATGCTTTCATCCTTAGTAAATGAAATGGTAAATTACAGCAATAAACACATAAATTAAATGTAAATTTGTCATAATCTCGTGTGGAATTTTTTTTGAAACATGCCCTGCACTATTTACGTGCCGTAGACAATCACTTTTCGACCAACACATTAAATCTATTTTACACACTACACATTGAATTTTAGCGCCATCACACTTTAAATCAGGCATTTCTGCAATAAATTCTCTTATTGTGTCCAACTTTGGTGTTTTCGCGACGTAGGAAACATTTTCAAAACAAACGTAGAACTACGATATAGTATACGACAGTGTAGATGCATACACAACAGATCGGCTTTCGAGTCGCAGTTATACTGACGCTTATACCGAATTGTCCCGGCCGTGTTTATTTTGTGTAAACTTTTATGCGTCAGCCACTGGCTTTCAGCGCAGTTTGCGTTGCTCTATTGATTACTGATCACAACTTCCACCGTCCGCTTCTAGTTTGTAAATGCTTTTTGAAATACCCAAATTATCCATTATCGCGCTCTTCTATTTAGCAACGGCAGATCTGACGCTTCTATCCAAAAGTGTCAAATCGTTTCACAGGCTTCTTGAGGAAATCAACAAAAAAAATAAACATAATAACAAATTCTAACGGAAAAACCGTAATTGTATTTTATGAACTAGATATTTAATTTTAAATAAATAAGTAACTTCAATCACTTTTTTATCTTTATTTTTCGAAATATTCAACTAAATGACACAATTTCGTGTAAGAAAGCCATTGCAATTTGATGTTTAGAACTGCCCGGTGGAAATTTTTATTAATTATAACCTTTTATAAGATTTTATTGTTTGATTTCAGTTTGTTTGCTTGATATGTTCTTATTTCAGATAGTTTTAGTTTGTTTATTCATTAAATTGCTTAATCACTATATATAAAATTATCGGAATTTATTCTTAACACGAAAAAATTCAAATAATTCATAAACTAGCAGAGATAGATATAGGGAGTGTTAATTAACTCTTATAGAGAATAGTCAGAAAAATCATATGCGCTAAAATTATACATGGTGTTCCATTTAAAATAAGTGAGTTATTGCGACATATTGGCTAATATCAGTCAGTAACCTTTTGTATCGCCCTGTATTGATAATTTTACAATTTTTTAACTTTGTACAGTAGTACAACCTACTGACTACATAACCAGAAAATTTCAACTTCGTAACTTAAACACTTTCTCAATTGTTGACTTTCCATTCCGTTGTCAAGAAATCCGTTTTTCTCAAAAACGGTCAAAGATAGGTATAGGGAAATTTTAATAGAACTTATACAGAATAATGCCTACTATCAGTAAAGGAAATATATACAGGGTGATGTATTTAAAGTAAGCAAGGTGGCATTCATTTCCGGTATAACCGGAAATAATTCAGAGTTGCCAATATTTTTATTTGAAAGTATAAAAAAATCCTCGAAGACAAATTTCCAGTATTCAGCTAACCGACGGTTTAAACACCACGCCCTGTGTATTTAACGCTGTTACATTACGTCAAATCGAAGAGGATATGATTCATTATTTATTAGACTTTATGTGTAGAAATACAGTTAAATTATTTGATTGGTAGTATTACGAGGTAGGCCTCATAAATACTCGGCCTGACAGGCTTATACAAGTTCGAGGGTGTTCAAACTCCATTGCGTCATAGTTGCATATGTGCGAGGTCTGCACTATACAGGTTATCACAGGAGAAGCTTACGTTAATCCCATATCAAAAACCAAGCAGGTTCCAGTTTGTAAATTTGCGGACTTGTTTCATTGGAGGGAGTTAACTTTTAGAAAATATCGGCACGTCTATTCAACTTCCGGTTTCACCGGAAGTAAGGCACACTTGATTTTGTTAAATGGATTGCCCTAATTTTTATAAAACATTTGGATTCAGCAATTAATTTGACGTAAGATGGATCTATTTCGATAGGTCTAAATATTACCGTTTTTATAAAGATTTCGGTAAAATCATGGTAGTACCTTATGGCTTATTTACTCGGTATGCAGAAGTGTCGATTAATGATTGTTACGAGTTAGTAAGCTGTAAATATGGGCTATTGAAAAGTATTTGTATTTTTGTACAAATATTACACAGGGTGTTAGTATTTATCGATCAAATACGTTAAACTTCAAGGATTAATATTTATGTAATTTGAAATAGAACATTCCGTATATTTCTATTGTAGATGGTTGTATATTAAACTTTTCAGTTAACAGTTCAAAAATATGCTAAAAAACATCATGTATTAACCGTTTAGAAAAATTAACGTAGTAAGTATTCATTTAAGAAATTTTTCTACAAAGTCGTTTCGATATGGCGTTCTGCCAGCGCCAGTGTGCCTGTTATTATAAAGAAAAAAAAGACAATAGAACATTGAATTTTATTTTGTAAGCAAAAAAAAAAATAGGAAAAGCTGTAGAATACTTAGAATAAATAAAAAACATTATTTTGTTTTAAAAAAAAATAAACAGTCAACTATTTCAATTCGTCTTCAAAATTGCCACCATTCATTTCTAAACACTTATTAATGCGTTTTAGTACTTGACTTCTAGTGACGTTTCGTATTTGCGCTTCTGTTAAGGGCTTTACGAGGAACGCTGAAGCCCTGCAGCGTTCCTTGGCGTCTTCAACAGTTGTCACTGGAGTACTATAAACTTTATTTTTAACGTAGCCCCATAATGAAAAAAAAAAACATTTAGATGTTTTTAATATGTGTTAAACACTTGATTGTTTCAGCAAATTATTAAACCCGTTTGTCGTCAGACATTTTGATATATACGACGAATATTGATAGCCGTCTTTCGAATTTTACATAACTGTTTGTATAATTAATTAATTGGGTATAGGGAAATGTAATATCATTTGATGAAGAATTTAATATTCAAAAAATTTAAATCATGGTTTGGGGAATCATTTTTGGCAAAAAAAAAAAGGGGAAAAAGGGGGAAAACCCCCAACATGTTTTTTGGTTTTCCCGACGTCCAATGCGGCCCGTACGGTCCTTTTTTCCCTTGCTATTGTTTTTCACCTCTCGAGTATTTGTTGCCATTATTCTTGCCATTTCTCGACGCTACGTAGCGTGGAGAGATATCGTGATTCTGTTCGTGGAGGTGGGAACAAATACAAAAAGGTAAAAAAAAAATAACGGGGGAAAAAAGACGCGTGGAATCGCGCTGATACGCCAGGGCCGAAAAATGTTCCCCTTTAGTTTTCCCCCCTCGTCAGGGTGGTTCCCCCAATACCATGAGCTATATTAGCATTAATTTTTTTGGGTTATTGTTACTAGGCAATCTTTTCATGTGAAATTTAATATTCCATCATCTACAATAAAAATATACAGTTTGTTCTATTTAAAATTACATAAATATTAATGTTTGAAGTTAACATATTTGATCGATAAATACTGACACCCCGTATAATATACAAAACTAGAAATACTTGTCAATAGCTCATATTTATAGCTTACTAACTCGCTACAATCATTAATCAACACTTTTGCATACCGAGTAAATAGGCGATAAAGTACTACGATGATGTTGCGGAAATCTTCATAGAAAACAAGTTAGCTTTAAAACGGCAGTGTTTGGACCTATCGAAATAGATCGATTTTACGTCCAATTAATTGCTGAATTCAAATGTTTTGAAAAATTAGGGCAATCCATTTAAGAAAATTAAATGTACATCACTTCCGGCGAAACCAGAAGTTGAATAGACGTGCCGATATTTTCTAATAATTAGCTCCCTGGAACAAAATAAGTCTGTAAATTTAAAAAATTGGGGCCTGCTTAATTTCTGATATACGGCTAACGTAAGCTCATCCTGTGACAGCCTGTATGTATTACGGAGAGTAGTAGTCTTTAGTAGCCAGCCAGACAACGTGACTAGTGCATGAAAATGTCTCAGGTAACGAAAATTGAGTACCGCGCGGTCATTAAAATATTAACAAAAGAAGGGCATACGCCTAATCACATTAAGCAATGTTTAGACGGCGTTAAGGGTGATTTATCTCCCAGAAAGGCTTTTGCCTTGCGTTCAATCAATGAAAAAGATGGTGGCCACAATATTCTGGGAATATGAGGGTATTTTACTCATTGACTTTAAAGAGCGCAATACAACTGTCAACAGCACACATTATGATTGACAAAAGGTGTTCGATTATTGCACGACAACGCACTCGTCCATACTGCCGCCATTTCACAAGCTGTCATCCGTAAATGCGGCTTTCAAGAATTGGAATATCCACTGTATAGTTCGGAAACAGCTCCAAGTGATTATTATTTATTTTCTCATTTAAAGAAAGACTTTAGGGCACGCCGTTTTAAGCACGATAGTGAGTTGCAAGCAGTTGTAATACAACATTTTGAGAGAAAAACTTTAGATTATTTTTACAAAGGTATAGAATTATTAATTGATCGTTGTAATAAATGTATTGAAAGGGAAATTATATTAAAAAATAGAAATTTCTATAATTTAACAAGTTTATTTTTTCTATATCAGGTCGAGAATTTATGGGGCCAACGTCGTATGGTGCCAGTCTAAGAGTATTCAATGCAAAAACAGAAAAAATCAAAGCTAAGCCTAGTTCCTTAGTTGGGGCTTATAAATTTATTTTGATCTTCCTGACTGTTTTTTGTTAAAGGTCGCTTTGCTCTTACAAAGGTCTCTTTATCATACAATACTTACGATCGCTTATAGCTTTAACACTTCGAGCCGGTCTAGCGACATGGAACTCTTGCTCACTGCCGAATATTTTCTCTGAATCGAAACAATAAATTCTTAGTGAGCAAACCATTAGCATATTGTATCGTTCTAAATATTGCTTACCTTCATATATGGACTCGCGTAAATATCTACACTTAACCCTATGGACGTTGTAAATGCCAAAATAGAAATGTTTCAGTGGCTTATTTGGTGGTAGCTTGGCCGGATTGAAGCTAAAAACAAAAAAACAAAAAGAAAATAACATGGCTATGAATATTGGATTTATGTTTCCTACAACAAATGGAAAGCTTTAACTTCTTTCGAGTCCCATACGCCATCCTTCGGACAAATATCGAAATAGTTAGAATCGTCCGCCAGTTCTGGGCTTTCTTTTAAGTTCTGTAATAATGGCAATGCAATTAATATATTCCATCGACGAATACTGAAGGATCGATATTTCCTTAATTTTATCGACGTCATTAAATTTAAGGTATTGACAAAAAGGATTCGAACTTGTAAGAGAGTCTGTGATGCAGTGGTAGCGCGCCCGTCCGGCAAATGGGAGTCGTAGGTTCGAATCCTACTGGTGCCTAATGAGCTTTTTATTTCCTTAATTAAATTTAATTACATCGGTAAAATCAAGGAAATAGTCATGCAATTTAGAATAAGTTGTTTTTATACAATATCCTGAAGAATGAATATTGTTAAATATAAACAATAGCTTTAATTTAGCTGCGTTCAAAGAGGGTAGTGCGAATTATGAAATAAGTTATAGCACCAAAATTTGCACAATACAAAATAATGCTG
This sequence comes from Dynastes tityus, assembly GCA_029618875.2. NCBI lineage: Eukaryota > Metazoa > Arthropoda > Insecta > Coleoptera > Scarabaeidae > Dynastes > Dynastes tityus. The sequence goes on along the minus strand of JAROYD020000010.1, from coordinate 29,118,130 downwards.
CCGCACTATGGGGCGAACTGACCGAAGTCATCTCAAAAATGTTAAAATTGGAAGCTCGAAACGTATTATAAAATATACAGGGTACCCTACGAGGAACTGGATCGATCGATTCCTAGTTCAATTTTAAGGATTGTTTGATAAGACTACTATTGCTATTGCTAACCCTATTTGAGATATTTGCATTTCTTGAAAATTTTTGACAGGTGGAAATTTTGCAGATCTGCTGACCGTTTAGGGTATGATTAGAGATCGAACTTTTTATAAAAATTATACAGCGTGTCCAACAATTACGATTAAACTTTCAAATTGAGAAAGTGTCAAAGCTTTCTTTTTTTAATATAACTACCTATTTTTCTCCATCTTATCAAATTGGCCTTAGGGTGTGTTTATAGTGAACCTGTGATAGTCGATAAGAGCGATGCGTTAGCAAAACGGACCAATCAGTGAGCGCTGTAACTTTGCATAACCATGGTTACAGAAGCGAGCTGTGATAAGAGAAGGTGAGCAAAGATAAGAGCATTTATAATCGAACTGTCAAATTTTATCTGCTTTCATCAGTTCTAGTTTTAACGGATATCGAGAATTTAATAAGCTAAATTTACCTGAGGCCCACAATACGGGACCAAAAACACCCAAATCAAACAAGACAGACGCCAATGGACATATTTTGACAGCTGTCAAAGTGACGTGCTTGCCGAAGTTTCATAAACGTCATCCGTGATGGATATTTTTCGACGCTTTTATCGCTGCTAGTATCGTCGCTCTTATCACAGCTCTTATCGTCGCTCTTATCACAGATCTTATCGACTATCACAGCTTCACTATAAGATCACCCTTACAAAAAAATGCCATATTCATTACATTGCATCTTAAATTGATACCTTTCAAGATATTTAGGAAATTGTACATTATAACTAAAGCGTGACAAACGGTTGCACCCGCTACTATACATACAAGGAATCGAGTGGACGTTCGATTATTATCGGTTAAGCGGTATGCGTGTACTATTACATCGATAGTACACGCGAACAATAGTACACGCACACCGATCAACCGATAATAACCGAACGTCCACTCGATTCCTTGTATGTACACATTAAACACTGCGGGTGCAACCGTTTGTCACGCTTTAATTATAACACTATTTTTTTTCAAAAGAAAGGTACCCAGTAATGAGAATGTAGCCTGCTACGCAAATTTCACACTACCTTATGTGGACGCAGCTTTTATCATTACAGATTTTTATTCTACAAGGAGCGCACTGTATATTCGTGAATATGGCAATACTGACAGTAATTGTCAAAAAAATTGAGGTTAGTTTAATGTAGCAAGTGTTTGTGAATAAGTCGCACTTTATTTGAATTCGATATCTTTCCAAAAAGCTTACAGTTTTTTGAAAAGTTAAACGGTCAGTGTGAAATGGAAGTGACCCGAGAACATTCTCGTGCAATGATTTTGTATGATTTTCGTACAGGTTTAACCTTTGATGCATCATTTGCTCGTTTGCAAAATGCCTTTCCTGGAGAAGCTCCAAGTCGGACGACCGTGTGTTTAACTGGTTCAAAGAATTCCAACTGGGAAGATTATCTCTCGAGGATGAAAATCGTGAAGGTCGTCCTGTTTCAGCAACAACTTCAAATTACATTGATGCCGTTCGTCGCATGAATGAAGAAGGTCGTCGGGTGACCTGCAGTAAAATTCGGGCAACTCTTGGCATTGAAATGCCTGTAATTCAGACAATTCTTCACACATATTTAGATGTGAAAAAAGTGTGTTGTCGTTGGATACCACATTGTTTAACAGTTGATCAAAAGAATGCAAGGGTCGACTGGTGCCTAGAAAACCTTGAACGTTATCATTAAGGTACATCTAAGGCCGTTTATAATATCGTTACAGGTGATGAAACATGGATCTACTGCTATGATCCATTAACGAAGCAGCAATCTACCCAATGGATGCTTTAAAATGAAATGCGATCCACAAAAATAAAACAATTACGAAGTTGTGCTAAACAAATGATTGCCTCTTTCTTCACTTGTACTGGTTACATTTACTCTGTTCTTCTAGAGAATAGGAAAACAGTTAATGCAGAATGGTATACCACCATTTGCTTGCCAACATTGTTGTCATAAGTTCAGAAAAAACAAATTATGTGAATTCATTTTTTAACACCACAGGAAGCTGTTAATGCATTTGAAAAGCATGTTAGTGCAGTGTCTAAGGAAACCTGGGCTACCTGTTTTACCTAATGGTTTGAGAGGATGTCGAAGTGCGTTAAATGTAAAGGAGAGTACTTTGAAAAAGAATAAATATTGTTCGGTTTTATATTTTCCGTTCTTATCCTGGATTCAGTAACATACAGTGTGCCCCTCGTACTAAATGAAGCTTATTGCAACGATAACTTACCTGTGTTGTTGTTGTGTCACCTGCTGTTGCGTCTAGATCTCTTTTTATGCAAAACATAGCCGCGTTTGCGCTATAATTCCTGATGTACATTGTTTTCGAACTGATAACACCAATGTAAGTCGGTGGAAACTCCACTACAGAAAATGACGCCACTATCAAGTCGTGAATTGGTTCGAAACAGGGATTTATAACCTCCGCGGTGACCGGAATAGAATAAGGTTTATCGCATTTTAACCATAGGTTATCGCAAATCCGGCCTGGCATACTGCTAGCAATCTTTATGTGAACCTTTACTGACGATTTCGGCTGAAATTAAGCAAGGCAAGGTGTACACTTTTTATTACTTAAAATGTAACCTAACTCAACTTTGAATTTGAACACTGTATAGCATGGTTTATTTTTTTGTAGTTCATTATAGTATAAAGATTGTCACGTTCCTTTAATCCACATAATTTTCTGTGCACTTTTTTAAAGCAAATGAAAATAAATCTAAAACGTCGACTAGTAGCTGTCGCGATGTTTTACATAATGGTCTTAAAATTGAAAATGGAGTAAAAAATTTACGAATCAACTACTTGAATTGAAGTATAAAAAGGTTAGCGGCGCGACCGCGAGTCAGTCTGCCTAGGGAAGACGAAGGAAGCGAAACTGTCTGTTGTGAAATAAAGAAGTGCGTGATTTGATTTGCTGTTTTTGTGTGTGATTTACTAGTATGGAGAAGAAGCGAAAAATAAACAGTAAATGCAGAACATTCAAAGATCAATGGAAGTATCAATATTTCGTGATTGAGTCCAGTAATAAGGCGCTATGTTTGATTTGCAATGAAACCATAGCCGTTCGCAAAGAATTAAACGTCATTATGAAACGCAACATTTTCAAAATTACTCAAAATATACAGGAAGTTTGCAGACAGAAAAATTTGAAGCGTGGATTGAAATCACAGCAATCTTTGTTAATGAAAGTCAACACTGAACAAGAGGCGGCCACTCATGCCAGCTTTCGTGTGGCTCTTGAAATCGCAAAACGTGGAAAACTATTCACCGATGGAGAAATGATCAAAGAATGCGTAATTGCAGTAGCCGAAGAAATGTGCCTCGAAAAGGTGAATTTACTTAAAACTGTCAGTTTGTCAGCAAACACCGTGGCTCGGAGGGTACAAGACATCGCAGAAAATATATCATCTCAACTGTGTGACAAAAATGGACATCTTGAGTGGTTTTCTCTGGCCTTGGATGAGTCAACGGATGTGTCAGATACTGCTCAGGTGTTGATTTTTATTCGAGGAGTAGATAAAAGCTATGAAGTATATGAAGAACTTCTTGATATTGATAGTATTCACGGCACGACTACTGTGGAAGATATTTTTAAGGGAGTTGAAAATGCCATTAATAAAAAGAACCTTCGATGGAAAAACTTGAAATCTATTGCAACTGATAGAGGCAAAGACATGTGTGGTAAAAATAAAGGAGTGGTTGCACTTGTATCAAAGGCTGTAGAAAATGATGGTGGTTCAAAACCATTAGTATTTTGGCTGTGGTTCCTAGCAAATCAGATGATGGTTTTTATAAATTGGGCACTAAAACTGGCATTTTAAAGTAGTATATGCATGATCGCAATTTAGTGTTTGCCAGGAAAAATTTATTTCAAAAGAAGATGTCCCTCCTGTAGAAATTTCTTTACGACAAGCTGCAATAAAACAATCGCTTGGTTCTGGTCAGGTTTTCAAAAAATATGATTGCAAAAGAAAATGTACGATGAATAAGTGTGCTTGTCGTAAAAATAATGTTCTGTGCAATTCTAAGTGCCACCAATCTTTAGACTGCGCCAATAAATAATTCAGTTATTTTTTATTGGTGTTATTAATTTAGTTATTGATAGGTATTTACTTGATTTCAAATAATTAAAATTTTAAAATCGTACCTAATTAATGTTCATTTTATTAATAAAAGAATGTTCCATTCAAGCAAAAAACGTTTTGATCTTAAATAATTAACATTTTTAAATCGTTTTCTTACAATTGTGTTGTAAACTGTTGATTTTTTTTGAGCGTACCCAATTAAATTTGATTTTATTGATAAAAGAATGTTTTATTCGGGCAAATAACCTTTTATACGCACATTTACTGAAGCTTGGTAGCCAATCTGCAGAAATCTGCAGATTGACTAGTCAATCTGCGAAGAGAATCAATGTTTTCGCACTTGGACTGACTCGCTTAGAAAATCTGCAGATTGACTGACTTCCGCACATTGCTTGTGACATATGCACTATTTACCAGTACGTTTCCTTTATTGGGATCTGCCATGTATTTGTGACCTACAGGCGAGACGGTATCGATGAAAAATCTGGAAGTTTTGCTGCCATCGTTTCGAATGGTAATGATCCGTAACCCCGAAGCAAAATTGGCGTCCACCAAGCCGAAATCTAGCTGTCGAGGTTCAAACGAAATTTCAGGAGAGGATTCTTGCCTGTGAAAGTCAATAGTAACAATTATAAGACGGTCCCTGTAACGTGATTGTACCCTATGTAACAAAGTTCAGATTCTATACAATCCTACGTTAAACATAACCTCACAGGCAGAGGCATTTTTATAGTTTAATAAACTACTTGCAGTAGGTATTTCATATTGAAATGAACTCAATTACAGGTATCAATGCTTACGCGAATATTTCATAATCTATGCGTTTGTTATCGATGTACAGCGGAAGTAAGCAATAGGGAACATTGGCATGCATGTAGACATAGGAAACTTCTTTGGAAAGGCTTAGTCCCGGCGATAAAGTGTGTCCTTTCACCTCCTTTATACTAAACGCCTGTAATCGTAAAACAGATACAATGTAATTCTTTACTTTAGTTATAGATACAGATAACAAGCACGACGTTACTTTATAGTAAGTTTGTATCTGTTTTAAACATTTACAGAATTGCTTTAAATGGTTAAGATTAACATAAAAAATTTGTTTATTGTTGAGAGGAAATACTAAAACTACTCGTAAAGTCATAGAACACAAAAGAGGTTGCAGTTATACATAGGTGTAATATCAATTTTTGAATTTAGTATTATTTAGTTATTAGGTTTCTATTGAAACTGTTGATGTATACTAACTGCAATATACTTTCTACAGAACGGAATGCTAGAATCTGTGAAAAACATTGTAAATAGGCAGAAATCAAGAAGTGCAAGGTATACCAGGGGTGTGTTGAAAAATGCTGGGTATAGGTAGAGTACTGGTAATAGAGGTAATGGTCACGTGACTTCTATTACCTTCATTATTCGAATCCAGATGGATGCTGGATGGATGCTTTCCTTATTACTAATACATTTGTGTATACAGCCTCTGAAAGTTGGCTGAAAACGCTATATGGCTCGCGCGACATTTTGACAAGTTAATTTAAGGGTCCATAAAATTTCCAATTTTTACTTTTATGATGTCAAATTTTGCACAGCTTAGTTTCATACAATAGGCAACATTTATGCAAAATTTTATTCAAGTCTGAGATGGTCGAGCGTGGCTGATTCTGAAAATTGGTCCACTTGACATGGAATGACTCGTTAGTTAGGTTAGATTTCAATATTTTGAAATTTGTTAACTATGTGTTCTCTATAATTTGATATAATATGGATTTACAAAGAAAAAAGCGGGTTGTAATCATTGGCACATTGGTTGTATGTTTCTTCTGATTCTATCAACAGTTTTTTTCTTGTATACCTCTATACTTATTTTCTTAAATTTAAATATAGAGTAATGTTTATCATATTAACTACCAATATTCTTATGTAAACATGTATATTATAATTAGAGCGGGCGAAGAGCGCCACGCGCCAGGTTCGCAATCAGGCTGCCGGGCGCATATATGTATGTAAACATAGGTAATTTAAATATGTAATTATTAGGACGAGGACCAAAACCACTGTCTATTACGTCGTGAAGACGCGCAAATATACACCTGCAGTTTGGGTGTTCGTTGATAAATAGGGCGTTGTTCACAGCGGGCCACTACAAAAAAAAAGTTCATTCATCGACGGCTACGAACTAACAGCGCGCTTATTCATTTACGGATGACGCGCTCTATTCATCAACAAATGACGAGTCTGCAGATGTTACGTTTGCCCCACTTCGTGGCATACTAGAAACAAGCGTCAGTGTGCTCGCTTTAGTGATTATGTCTAACGTAACTATTAAAAATAAACGGCCATTACCTACGAAAGTTAATAAATTTGTTAGTGAATTTGTGTGAGTTTGTAAAAAGAAACTACTGTGCTGGAGCAAACGTGATTGTGAAAGACATATAAATAGCGCACACCACAGAAATAAAAGAAATGGTGTGTCACAACAACGTCAATTTCAATTAGAATTGCTTTTAACGTTTACGGTATGTGGTCTACCACTTCGTATACTTGATAAAAAAGCATTTCGAAAATTCTGGGTACATACAATACCGGTGATACTACCATCTCGGACAGCGTTACGGAGAGATATTCCACGAATACGTGAGGACATTGAAAATCGAATTAAAGCCGAATTAAAGATAAACAGCTGTGGCTATATCTTGATGAGACGACAGATTGCAAAAAAAAATCTATTTTGAATATAATAGTGTGCGTATTAGATCCTATTAAACCAAATTTTGCAATTCTATTAGCCAGCAGAAGATTAAAACAGTGTACTAGTAAAGCAATTACGGCCGTAGTTCTCGAAACGTTACAAAAATTTCAAGTGTCAACCAGTCAACTGTTGTTGTTCATGAGCGATGGTGCAGCAACAATGTGTAGTGTAGGCCTTTCCCCTTTTAAAGAAAAGTGTGAAGGACTTTTACATGTTACGTGTAAATTCCATGTTTTACATCTTGTGGCACAAACTATTCGAGAGTGTTACCCGGAGGTGGATGCATTAATAGCAAACAAAAAAAAAGTGTTTCTCAAAAGTCCTAAGAGGACTAGGGCATTCCACAGGTTATGCCCTGGTATTCGAGAACCACCACAGCCCATTCTTACGCGTTGGGGAACGTGGTTAAAAGCCGCTTTTATTATAATGAACATTTTCAAGAAGTCAAATCCGTTATTTTGCAATTCGTCCCTGCCGAAGCTAGAGCTATTAGGATGAGCCAGAAGGGATTTCTCGATATTTCTGTTGAAACACATCTAAAGAATATTAGCAACAATTACAAAGGGTTAGTAGACGCGATAGAAAACTTGCAAAATTCTGGATTGTCGTTGGTAGAATCAGTGCAAGTCGTGGACGAAGTTAGTACATTGTTACACAGTATAAACGATGCAACAAGTGGACGAGTTTTAGCTAAGTTCGATAGTGTTTTAAAAAAGAATCCGGACTACACGAGATTAAGACAAATGTGCGATGGGGCATCTGCAGATTCCTTGACTAAGTCTAAAGATTATTTTAATTACGCCTGTCTTACTTCGGTAGACGTGGAACGGTCGTTTTCGCAATATAAGAACATTTTTTCGTCTCGGCGAACATCCTTCACCGAGGCAAATGTGGAAACTTATCTGATGGTGCAACTTTTTAAACAAGCCTATCCGCATTATTAAGAAGGATAGAATTTATTTATTATATCTTTATTTACAGTTACATTATTAAGTACAACAGAATAAAAAGAGCGTTCAGTTTCTCAGTTATTTCCTTATTACATCCCATTTACAACGCATACCGTTTTCAATCAAATAAAAAATCATAATGAAAATAAAAAACACCTCAGCGTGTACATATATATATATATATATATCCGCTCTAATTACTAAACATTATTATTGCGTCAGCTTTTATTTTTTTACTCTTGTGTATTAATTTCGAAATATCACATATCTGCTGTGACTCACATATACGCTATTTACAATAAGCGGCCGTTGCGCCTGATTCCGATTCTGTTGGATGGCGCAATTTGGCCCGCTCTAATTATAACAAATACCCTACCAATATACGACGATCAAAACTTTGTTTTGGCTTTTGAAGGAATGAAGTTCAATGAAGTAAAATATTGCTATGATTTCATTGCTACTTCAAAATCGCAACATCAGTATTGCACAGTGGAAATCGGGATCAATACGAAAAACATTGCATTAAATGCAATACTTGACATTAAATTTAACGTATGATGTCAAAAACGGATTACTGTTTTTGTATTAGGTGAAAGATATTAAAAACTAAATATCAAAAACGCCATGTCATAATATTATCGTCAATCGTAAACAACTTACCAGCGAAGTGGGCTTTGTTATCTTGACAACAACCTTCGATTTGCCGACGTTCTGTATCGTAAGGTTCTGCCGATACGTCCTACCTTCGAAGGCGTGCTTGAATTGAATGAAAGGAGGCATAATACGGACGCCATGGACCTCCAAGCCGTGTTTCCTGTCTACACATGTGGTCGCCTTTTGGATTAATTGGTGCAAAATCGGCGACATAACAAAAAGGTTGGACGTTGTCAAAAAATAAAATTATAAATATACAATTTTTTATTTGTATCTAGGCCATATAGATACTTGTTTTATAATATGTAGCTATACCTACATAAGAAAATAAAATATTTGTTTACGAACAATCTCAGTTGTTTCCATTTAATATAGTCACAGATTTGTTTTGATTTTGTATTTATTTGAATTGGCAAACTTTTAAGACGCAGGAGTAAAGTGAGTTTCTCTTATAATTTTTAGAACTTTAGCGGACTGTATTACCCCAATTTTTGTTTAAGACTCCAAGAATATACTAGTGATTACTACGTAATCTGTATAATATTATTTCGTTTCTCCTGCTGCAGATTGCTATTGTACGAATTCGGATTTGGATATTTGAACCAAACATATTTTCTCAGTTTTGATTTCAAACTCATGCTCACTCTGTAACATGAATAACTTAATTTTACTTATTTAAGCCTCAAGAAAACTTTTTAGACTGCTGCATAGCCTCTCAATGTACTTCTGATGGAAGGTTTGATGTTCATGGATGGTAAATGGCTGCTGATAACACTTGATGACACATCCGATCCAATCCGATCGCATCCGATAGAACGAAATGTCGAGTTGACGTTGTATAGAGCACTGCACGGGCCTACTTTTCACGGCCTGGCCCGCCTGTGGCCCGTTACAGTATGGAGTGGGCCCGCCTGGCCCGCTCGTTGCATTCATTACCTCGGCACAAGGCCCGCCCGTTAGAAAATTTAGGCCCGTTTACCCCGTCTAAATTATTTTAACCTGTTTAAGTAATTATATCTGCACTGTCTATTTCTAAACATTTTTACATTCTCTTTAATCAAAAGAAAACGTAACATAACATTGCATACATTAACATTATTAATACAAACGATAACGTAAAAACTAAACAGTATTTTTCCATTTGATGTATTTAATAAAACATTCTCGGCCCGTCAGGCCCGTACAAATTCAGGCTCGGGCCGCAATGAAAAGAGACGAGGCTCGCCCGAGTCCGCCCGCGGGCCCGGGTGGGCCGGGCTTTTCTTAGCCCGTGCAGTGCTCTAACGTTGTACCATCGCTTTCATAAAAATCTCGGACAAGCGAGACTATTATGACTAGAGTTGCTCAATTTGCGCCAACAGCCAGTGGCGGGTGCATAAATGTTTACACAAAATAAATGGTCAGAAATAAAATATAATACGTACTCAAACACTTACCGTCTTAGGAGTCTTCCGTGAAATCACAAAGTGAATAATGTATGTTAAATATCTGCAACATTAGATATGTTTCTACAGTTGTTTCGGCAAACCGAGTGCGGTGTGAGGAAAAAGTGTGTTTATATGCAGAAAACGAACGTTCTACATCTAGTGACGTGATGTTTGAGTAATTATAATAATCTTTGGAACAACTTAACGGTTCTGTTGACGCACCTTCACAAATTTGTCTAAATGTGCCAAAAGCAGAATCCTTTTCTAAAACACTTTCAAACCTTACCAACTGTTACATTTTTCCTGAAATATCAAGAAGTACGCTCTTTGTAGTCGATACTACCTGCGCTTTTATGACGGTATTCCCTCTCATACAGATAAAAGAAGTAAATAGACCGATATTATTTAATGAATAGAGTAACCTAAACTTGCGGACTCGCATAGGCGTCGGTATTACGGGTTAATATAGGAATACGAAAAATTCATAAATAAACTAAACCGGTAGAGAAGCAGGCATGTAGTGTCGACCTTGAATATAAATCATGTTAAACCGTGCTGAGAGAGATTTCGTTTTAGTACCGGTTGAGCTGTTGCAAGATTAGTCGAACGGTCAAGGTTATGTATTTTCGTGTCGCTTTTGAAAATATAGCTGGTTTTTTTTGTGTGTTGTAGTATTATACCAAGTACATAATTAGTGTATCGTTTCATATAGAACTAATATTTACATACCTAAGAAAACAATGCCTCGTAATAGATTTGCTACTAATGTAATAAGTAGGGTTTTACTTTTTCCCCTTTTAAAATATAACGGTAGTGCAGTTTTTTGCTTAATATGCAATGTCGTTTGGCTGCATTGGACAGAACTGATTGCCAGAGGCATGTCAAGGGTATTAAGCATATGAGAAATGCAAGAACTGAAATACCTTATACACTATTCCTCATACATTTATTAATTATGTTTCCCCTTTTGTAATCTTCCGTTGTCGTTGGTGAGAAAAGCAGCTTTTAAAACGTTTCGGCGACAATACGCTCCAAGTACCCATTACCCTTACAAACACAATTACAGAATCATTTGCCGCGAATGAAAGAGATGCTAGAAAATGTGTGTAAACGTGATTTGTTTTCCCAAAAAAAAATATGGATTACCGTGGATGAGACGCCCGATAAAAAGGGAAAAACAGTATTGTGAATGTAATAGCTCGCGTTTTATCTAGCGAGAACCAGCATCTCGATATTTTTAGCTTGCAAACGTGTTCAACAATGTACCGCGGAAAATATTAAAAAGTTATAATGAACGCTTTGAAAAAATTTAAAATTGCCCAAGATCAAGTTGTGATGATTGTGACAGATAGTGCAGCAACGGGTTTAAATGTTGGGCGATCCTAAAACATATATTTTCCCAACTTAATACATATAACCTGGTGCTGCATGCTTTGCATTTAGTTGGTGAAGTTGTTCGACAACATTACGGAAACGTTGATCGGATGATTGGAAGTACTAAAGCAGTGTTTCGTAAATCTCCTAAACGTTTAAAAGAATTTCGTAAATTTTTATCCCGGTATTCCAGAACGTCTTTAAAACCCAAATTTTTAAAGCGATGGGGTGCTTGGCTAACAGCAGCTTCTTACTTTTTGATACTTTTTCAACAAATTCAATCAGCTATAATTTCGATTTAATCGGAATGAATCCAAAGCAATTAGAGAAAGTCAAAGAGAATTTCAAATTCCTCAACTTTTAGAAGATTTAACAACAATATGTACCAATTATACAGTATTACTAGATGCCATCAGAAAACGGCAATGTACTGAATTGTCATTGCAGGAATCATTAGACATAGTGGAGAGTATAAAAAAAAAATTACACACATTAAATGATACGCCAGGATTATGCGCAGTCAAAAATTGGCAGATGTTTTAAGGAAAAATCCCCATTTTAATACTTTAGAGGCCGTTTATAATAAGTGTAAGAATAGTGAACTTTTAAAATGATTTTGAAAAACAGTTTCTACATGCAAATGTTTTTGATGTGGAGAGATCGTTTTCTATGTATAAGAATATTTTTTTTTGTCGACGCACAAAAGGGTTTAAAGAAGTAACTGTGGAAACATATGCAATGATGCAAGTTTACAGTAGTTCACATCCTGATGCCTCTAATTTGTTGAATAATTAGCAAGTAAGTTTATTTATGAATTTTTCGTATTCTTATATTAACCCGTAATACCGACGCCTATGCGAGTCCGCAAGTTTTGGTTACTCTATTAATGAATTTAAGTGAATCTTACTGATTATTAGCATACTATTCACTAATGCTGGAATGTGCTTCCTAAATACATTATTTGCATACAAAGATCTAAAATCCAAGGGTGCTGCCCAAATACGGTAGTGTATGTTAATGTATGTCACGAAAAACCGCCCTAAATCATAACTAATGCACATCAATAAAGCTTATAATTGCACTTACATTGTGATGTATACTATATATACGTATAAATGTATATAGACATGTATATAACACTTACATAAGATATAACAATACAATGTTTCTAAAAATAAAAATAAAATCGCTTGTAGATACTGCAAGTCCGCCTATTAATTCTCGTCAATAATTGAAATAATCCATAAACGCTCTAAAAAGAAACAGGACAATGTACGAGTCCAGGGTTTTACACCATGATTCATTACGGTGATTCAGGATCCTGGGAAAAAGTGATTTTGTAGTAACGAACCTTCAGACCGTTCACAGCTTCCAAATAAAGGTCAACAGGTTCCGGAAGTTTTGAACCAGCCCGAATCTTCAGCGGAATATCTACGGAACCAGTGGAACACTCGTTACCGAGGTCGATATATTTTGGAAATTTAACCTGGCAGTTCTTCGTTACTTTGACCTTATACTTCGTTATATCACACAATCGGTAATTGTAGGGCGGTACGGAAAATAGCATCATTTTCAGCAGGATGTGTATTCCGATTTCTGTAGCTGTAAATTATTTCTGTAATAAGTGCCAACAATAGAAACTGTCAGCAAACTTTTGTTAAATCTAGATTAGAACATCTAAAATGTTTCAGATCTGTTAAGGCAATAGTTCGAAGAAGAAAATGCATTATTGAGTTCTATGAGATAGTAAACTTCCATTCACTAATATTCAAAATATCTGATTTGACAGTTTACAATACTACATATATTGGTTTCTGGATTGGAACGGTGTCGAAAATGCATTTATGTTAGTGTTTTGGCAGACTATTGCAACTTGGAGAATTATTTTATTAGACATATTAGGTTTAAAGTATAGAGTGGTTGCAATTTCACAAGTATCTTTCCACAGCAATAATCTCGACAATTAAAAAAAACATACTTATTGTAATCGTTGATAAAAAGTAACATAATTTTTTAATTGAAGGAGAAAAAAAAACACTTCAAAAAATCTAACGTACGATGCTGTTAAATGCTTGAACTGTAGCGGTTATTACATACGGCAAACATCTCAAAAGTCAAAGAATAGAATATGAAACCAGAGAAATGACGTCCGACATAAAACATCCAATACAGCTTTAAATGATACACATTCGTTATAATCAGATTAATTTTGACAACACTAGAACCCTTGATGCTGAACATCACAAATACATAAGATCTCGTAAATATGTATGATACTAGTAAACACGACTTTATTAACTTTCGTAAAGAACTTGCGAAACTTAATATAATTCTTTCAGTTTTCATCAGTTGATTAAAATGTTATATTAGGGGTTCCCAAAGTTTATGTCGGCGGCGCACTTACACGTCTATATTTTGTCCCGGCGCCCTTTTCAAAATATGCGTACAATGACATAAATCAGGCACAGAAATGCAAATTTTCAACGACAGGTAAATTAATGCGACGGGTGAGCTTGCTGATCGCTACACATTTTTTGAAAAAGCGGAATAAGGTTTGACACTGCCATTTTCGTTTCTCGCTCCACATTGATTTTTGAGCAATATTTGTTTTTTATTACAGCTACAGCTGAAAATACGGCTTCACATAAATAGGTTGTCGCATAGGGAATGAGGGTCCGTTCAGCGTTTGAATTCAAAGTTGGATATTCATTTCTGATTGATATTCAAAACTCCTCTAAATCGGAAGAAGCAAGAGAGTTCAATTAGACTCTCTTCTTCCTACGAAGTGAATTCTGGTGGACAATGAGGACGGAAAAATTTCTCGAAATTGCCTTCCTCAATGTGTTGGTGTTCCCTGAAAAAGAACAGCAAGTCTTGTGAAACAACGATTTTATTACAGGCCACGTATTTGTACAATTCAAGGAAACAATGTTGACCGCCATCCTCATTGATTTTGCTTATCCACAACACCGGTTTTTTCCTAAACGCCGTAACATTCTCCAAAAGTTTCAAAATGTGCATGTTATTGCCTTGCAGAGATAGATTGAAGGCATTCAGCTTGTCAAATATATCGCACATATACGTTAGTTTCAGCAAAAAGTCGGGTTCGATAAAATACCTGGAGTTTTCATGACCTTCCTGTTATAGAAAAGTGTGAATTTTTATCTCGAATGCACAGGATAAGACGTTGCCACGCAAAAGCCATCGTGAACTGCAGTAGTATAGCAGGATCGTGTGTTCAGCTTCCATGTCCATGGGCTTCTTTAAAAATCTGGCTTTCTTTCTCCTAGTTTTTATGTAGTTTACTACGTCTTCGACACGTTCTAATATGAAATTCAATTGGGAGCTTATCGACTTTGACGATTTTCCTATGGATGATGCAATGGGTACACATAGCATGCGGCGCTTTGCTGCGAATAAGCGGCTGCAATTCTCCATAGCGACAAGACATCCATCAGTATACATACCGATGCACTTTTCCAAATCCAAATCATTTTCGGTTATAAACTTGTCAAGCATCTCAAATAAGTCTTTACGCTTCCAATGATGCTTTTGTAGAAGAGAAGGTCTTCAACGATAATATCATCATCCAGGAAGCGTACATAACAAATAAGGTATAGGTCTTTGTTACTATCAGTAGCCTCATCGAGTTGCATTCCGAGCTTTTCATTTTCTCTATTAATTGATCATTGAGATCCAGAGCTGTATGATGGACTCTTCGACTAATAGTGTTGTTGGACAAAGGTGCCTTTGAAATTAATTTTCCCGCCGATTCTCCCAATATAATATTAACTATGTCAAGAGCAGCCGGTAGAATAAGCTCTTCTGCGATGGTGTGCGGTTTTTTGCACTTCGCCATTCTGTATGCGACCTTAAAAGATGCTAGCAGTGCGTTGCTTGCTAGTGAGAATTGTTTAGTAAATGTACTTTTTTGCTTTTGTAAATCTTGCAATTTCCTACTAAAAAATTTTTCAACCAAGTTAGAGTGATTGGTATCGAGATGTCGCTTTAGCTTACTTTGAAAGCATACACTAAGTCGTTAAAACTTTTAAACAGAGTACATACTGCGGTCCCCCTTGCTTGGGTACTTCTACTGAAGTAAAGCCAAAATTCAAATAGTTATCATCGTATTTACGATGTTTTCGTTTCCTTGCTATCCCACCACTTGTCGATGCTTGATCACTCTCACCTGAACTGTCGACTTGCTTGTTTAATAAAAATCTTTCCATTTTCCTACGACTTTACGAAAACACAAAGCGGCGCTCCTCTGGTAACGGGCGTTTTAAAACCTTTTACTCATCTTCTCAGATGTTTACTCTTCGATTGTTATTTAGGAACTGAACTGGTTCGCCGAAGTGGTGCCGTATCTATACTAGTCGCCCCACCTACTTAGAACTTTTGCGATACAACAATGTCCGGTAGTATGCTATATAAGTTTACTAGAAGGTTCTGTAAACTTCACAAAAGTTCCATACTTTTCTGGAATATTCTATGTGCTTCGAGAATGTTCAATACCTTTCTAGGAAGTTCTACAAGCTACGGGAACGATCTAGTCTTGATGTTCTAGAAAGTTCCATTAGCTTCAAACCCGTTCTGAAATGTTCATTCTAGAATGTTCCAGACCGCTGTGTCTGCCCGCGTTCGCAGGAGTGCCTCGCGGCGCCCCTGTTTACTCTCTACGGCGCACACTTAGGGAACCCTTATGTTATATAGTTCCACACTTCCTCAGTATATCTACACTGCGCGGCAAAATAATGTAGTAATTTGTTTTTCGAAGAAATGCTGAGACAGGTCAATTTTATTTTTTTTAATAAACATTTTTGCGTTTTCTCCACTTCTAGTTTTCAAGTAATGATGTCATCGACAATTCTTTTAAATAACTCTCGATTTTTTTTTATCTAATTGCCTAAATGGTACCGTCAAAACAATGGTTGAACTATTTTTGCTGATTTGATGCACGCGGTCTGCATAAAACAACAAAAAGAAATGCCATTGGAAACAAATAGTTTGGTTACGTGGAGCACCGGTGACTATTATTTCCAACACTGTATTGGTTGCTATTATAAAGGTTCTTCTTTAGTCAAATATAGGTTGCTCAATTTAAACGATAAAATGTTCAGTTAAAAATGCCATCTGAAGAAAAAAAATGTTTCGCAGTGTATAAACGGGACAACTCGTTAATGTTGCAAAAACTGTGTTGAATCAACAATTGTTCTTCTCTCATTGTATGGTACAGATTTACTGTAAAGTGAAAAGATGAATTTTGAACAAAACTTACACGAATATTTCTTCCAAAATTCGACATCTGTCCCTGTAACGGTTGAATACATATCTGCTATTGCTTTCCACACAAATTTGTTCTGGCAAGGAAGCGATAGGTTTACGATACGCTCGCATTCTGTGGCGTTCTTTTCTTGAGGCACATAGATCTTCACCACTTCTTTGGAATAAAACGCCTTACAGGAAGTCGTCAGCTTTATCGCGAAGTCGCCCACTATGGGATTGCGAAAGTATATCCATGTCGGGATATCAACTGGACGCAAGGATAAGATGTAGAAGCTCAGGACACCATCGCCGTGATCATCGAATGCTAGGTTGTTTGGCACAGGCAGAATCCTTACGAGACAATGATTTGGAAAATCTTCTCTGTAAGGTAACTTATTTACCTCGTCAATATTGGAACCAGGAACGTATGTGAATTGCATCCTATAGGTTGCCGCTTGAAGGTAAGGCGATTTGATATCCAATTGTTGCTTAATGACTTTATAAAGGAGACCAACTAAGGTAAATTCACCAGCCACGTGTTGAACGTTCGGTATTCCAACCATCGTCATGGCCATGCTTTTAGCGTAATGATACCCTTTGCATTCCCCGCTTAGGATCAAGGTGGAACGCGATTCCTTGATGAATTTCGCCCAGTAGTCGATGATCACCTCGCAAGAACGTCTAGGATTTATTACGTAAAATTCGCTATTAGTCTGGAAGCAATTTGAGTCCCCTCCGTAAATTATCGCTTTGTACGCGATGGGGAAATTGTTCACGTTCTTCAACAATAATTTCTTCTGTACATGCTTGCTTAGATTCGCCCGGAACGTGAGGGTCTCCGAAGGATACAAATTCGGCAGCATCTGGTACAGATACACCATAAGAAATAGAGTCTGGAAGGAATTAGCCGCGATCATATTCTTCACCGACAATTTCATACTGAAGTTCAAGATGTGCCAGCTCTGTATCACTTTCATGTTGTTATGGAGAACTTCTTCGAGTCTGGTGGGTTCCGGGAGCAGACCCTCGAAATGCTCGGTGAAGTAGGGACAATAAGCTATAGTAACCGCCGTGTACACGAAGCCGTCCTCCATACCTTCACCGTAGAAGCGTATATTGCGCGGTTCCAATTGCTTATGCCTCGACCATAGTCTCTGACGAATATCGTTATAATGGAACTCCAACCAATCCATCAGCAGCAATTCGGTGTTGTTAAAAAGATGCTTGCTCCTAGCGATGCCTTTAATTGACGAGGTATATCTTTCATGCGCCGGAGATAGCTTCGGAGCCTTGTATATTTTCTTATCGCAGAAGATTAGACGATTCAAGACTAGCACTTTGTACGTCTGAAGTAGTAAATCGAACCAACACTGCTTCGACAACCTGATGAAATCGTTGCTGGACGTCACGTTGATATGTATTGTATCGGTTGGCTCGTTCGTTTGGAAATTCTCGACGTAAATGTTGTAATGGGTATATGTTAGCAATAGCTCCGGACGTCTTACAACGATAAGCGCTCCGAGGCCTTGAAGAATTTCCAGCGCTCGTTCGTAGAGAGTGCATAAATATCGAACCTTTTCCACATCTTCTGTTGGCGCACCCCTAGAAACGAATAAAGTTAAAACTACACTTAAAAATATTACTGTGTACGAGTAAGAATAATAATTACCATAGTTACTAGTTAGGTTTAAACAATCGTTTACATCGTAAAATATTTGACGGCAGTTAGTACATCTGATTAATCTTAGGCATATTTTAATAGTAAATATGTTGAAATGAAAAAAGGTAGGCATATATGCAAAAAATACAAGATACCATTTTTTCATTCCTACCTTTAATATGAATATTTTCTTATCTTAAAACTAAATGATTTACTTTGAAAAAACATTTTTGGTCTTGAATTTTCTTGATTTTCTAACCCCAAGAAAGTATTTATTTAAACCAAATAAAATTTTAAGAAAATTATTTTCTTATATTATACATTTTTATGGTATTGAAATAAAAATATTTTCTTGAATAGAGACTGATTTTTGCAAGGAAATCAATTTTTTTGATGCAAGAAACCATTTCTCTGCGTGTAGTCGGATGATGTAATGAAATGTATTATCTTTTTCTTACCGTGTTGGTGCCCGGTATTTAAAAACACTTTACCCAAGGTAATCCTGCACTTTACAAAAATCAATACAACGCTGCCAAATTTTCGTTGCTTACTTTAGTTGTCATTTGAGAATCATTTAGCGCAATCTAAATATTTTAATTACACGTGTTTGTATTTGTTAGTTTAGTTCAATTTTCTCTATTAGAAATAGCAGGAAAAGGTGGTCTAATCATACAAAGCGAGAAAAGGCGATTAAATCGTAAATATTGCAATAATGCCGCAGATCACACGGTAAATGACATTAAGATATTGTGCAAAAAGTCTTTGGACACTTGATCAATTTCAGTAACCGTATATGTGTCGTGTCGCAATTTTATGCTTTTATTAAAGAAATTCATAAATAAATGTGACTATTTGGTATGTTTCTTTTAATATTGATACTTTAATCTGGTCTATGATCCACGCCTCATACTAGAGCCAGGCCAACGACCTTTTAGGCTCCCTTGACACTTCTAAATCGATTAGAATCGTTCTGCTGGAGGGTTAGGTGCGATCCCTCACTCGGGGATCCTCACAACTGGGTCTCCACGGGTGGCCTGGTCACTCGGTGAACAATTTGTCGGTCACTCTGGTCACCTTACTTCGTGGCGGGGGCGGTCCTGGGGCTCGACTGCCAGTGTCGCCAAGAGCATGTTGGATGATGTGCAGATTCTCTCGAGGGCATCGCGCGCCAGCTTGTGGGTGAATTCTTTCAGTGGTGTTATTTGGAGGTCCTCTTGTAGTTGCCTGTTCCTCACAAACCACGGTGCTCCGGCAATGATCCTCAGCATCTTGTGTTGTAATACCTCTATCCTGTGCAAGTTGTTAGGTGCAGTCGTCACCCAGGCCAGCGCTCCGTAGGTAACTATCGGCCGCAGGCACGTTTTGTAAATTACCAGTTTTGTTTTCGTGTCGAGTACCGACCTTCTGCATATCAACGCGATCAAGTTGCTCCTTGCGTTGAAAAACTTTTTCCTAATGTATTCCATATGCCACTTCCATGTCAACCCCCGGCCAAAGATCACGCCGAGTTATCTCACTGTGCGGCTCCATAGGACTTCAACTCCTCCAACCTCGATCCTTGGAGGAGCAGGTCTTCGCCTTCTTGTGAACCGTATGGCGACGCTCTTCTTGCCATTCACCTTAAGTCCCCACCTGGCCAACCAGTCCACGACGTCGTCTGCGACCCTCTGCAGTCACCTGACTATCAAATCTTTGCTCCCAGAGGATGTGTAAATCGCCATATCATCGGCGTACATTGACAGGTGAACCTGGGGGACACGGGGAATGTCGCTTGTGTATAAGATAAATAGCTCCGGGGCCAGCAGGAAACCCTACGGGACCCCGGCCAATATTGGTCTTCTCGACGATATCGTCTGGCCAAATCGAACCGAGAAAGTTCTCCCCTCTAGATAGGATTTTACAAGCGACAGTAGGCCCCTGCCAATGCCGATGCCATCCAGTTTCTGAAGCAAACCTTGGTGCCAAACAGTATCGAAAGCCTTCGATATGTCTAGGAACACCGTCCCAACCGTTTCTTTACGCTCAAGTACGTCTCGTACGCATTCGGACAGGCGGAACAGCTGGAGATCGGCCGAAAGCCCGGCCCGAAAACCAAACTGCTCCTCCGGTAATGGGTTGATGTCGCCCTGTCCCTCAAACGGCTTAAGATTATCGCCTCCAATAATTTAGACTGCGTTGACAGGAGGCTTATGGGTTGACAGTTCTGCGGATGTATAGGGTCCTTTCCGGGCTTGAGGATGGTCACTACAGTTGCATGTTTCCAGACACTTGGAAAAATACACAGTCTAAGATCGGCATTGAATATGGTTAAGAGAAAAGTCAAGGCGGCCCTGTTCGTAATGCGGTCGGACCCAGGGGCTTTATTATTAGGGAGCATTTTTATAATTTGGTTTAATTCACTCATCGTTGTCTCGGCGAGCGGAACCTCCTTATCGCATCGCGGCGGCCGAGCGCCGACGTCCTCGTCGTCTAAATCCGCACCATAGAGCTCATCCCGCGCGCGATCCGAACAAACGCGCGCCAGGTAATCGGCATGAGCCCCCACCTTTCCCTCCTCGTCATACACCAGGCTATCCTCGCCCTGTATTGGCTGAATAGAGCGCTTGCCCGCTCCTTTTAGCGCCCTCGTCATTCGCCAGAGCGAATTGTCCGTTACGGTCAATGAGCGAACCTTCTCGTTCCATATACTTCTTCTGTATTCGGCAAGTCTATTTTTAACTTCCCTAGAGTATCTGTTTGCGGCGACACGGTCCATAGGGCACATAGTTATATTAGCTCTTTTCGGGGCTCTCCTCATGGAAATAAGTTGCCTGATCTCGGTCGGCAGCCGCCTGTCCTCAGGTTGCGCACAGACAGAGGAAGCCCCCTCAACCGACGTCCTAATAATATTCGTCACGGCTATCGCCGCTGCTTCCAGCGATTTCCCAGAGTCGATTCTGTCTGGAAGCGCGCCACACCTCGAATCAACCTCTCTATTGAATTTCTCCCAATCGGTCCTCCTCCGGGGCGGCAC
The DNA here is from genome assembly GCA_029618875.2 of Dynastes tityus. NCBI lineage: Eukaryota > Metazoa > Arthropoda > Insecta > Coleoptera > Scarabaeidae > Dynastes > Dynastes tityus. The sequence continues at coordinate 29,096,777 of JAROYD020000010.1, read as the reverse complement.
GGCAACCACGGAAGGCTCCCCGCCCAGAGTTACAAGTATTGGATTATGGTCCGGGGAAAGGTCGGACACAGTCTCGACGACGAGTTCATGGACCAAACCTTTGGACAAGGCGAAGTCAAGGATATCTGGTCGTGCACCAGAGCGAAAGTTGGTGGGTTCCCAGAGGGAGTGAACAAGGATTTCATCCCCCTGGACATAAGAAAACAACCGCTTCCCATACAACCCCAAGCAGCGCGCTTGGTGTTGAGATCGCCAACATGACCGGAATATCCCCCGCCGAACGAAACAGCGCCCGAAAATCTCCGGACACAAAATCCCTGCAGGGCGGCGCACATATAGATATGATCAAAACTTGGCCCACATCGTGAACCTCCACGGTCACCGCAGACGCCTCCAGGAGTTGGAGCGACGGGAGTGGGAAAAATCGATGTCTAATATTGTGGCGGACGGCTATCGCCGTACCATCGCGTCTTCCAAACTCTCTGTCAAATCTATATACAAGATAATTCAAAAGCTTCAATTTAGTGGAGGGTCTTAACCAAGTCTCACTCAGAGCGAGAACATCAATCTCGTATCGAGAGAAAGCCTCCGCCAACTCATCCGTCTTGTCCTCAACCCAGTTGGCATTCCATGCCATAATCCTTAGGTATCGAGCAAATTGAGTGTCGCTATCAGATGAACTTCTACGCATAGGACTGCTGCGGTAGAATCGTCCTCAATTGTTGCACAGTTGTGTTCAATGTTGCGGAAAGTTTAATATGGTAATACTGCGTAGTTATGAGCATGCGCGGTGAGCCACATGAAATGGGAGCCGTAAACTACAGGATTACCTAGCTCTGATATAAATTATTATATTTTGTAATGAAATGATGTATTACATTGTCAATAGTTTCAGAGATGGCCTTAGAACCTGAAACACATGGGAAGTTGTATACTGTATATTTCAGTTACAAATGATTTAATTTATGTTATATAGAATAGATTTAGATTTTTTTAAAACTTACTGTAGATTGTGATTGAAACATTTCCTCATATCCTCCCCGCCTAATTTTATTAACACCTGTATAAAGGGTGGTATTACAACAGGCGAAATAAACAGTACATGGGCGAAACTAGTGGGTATTTCGAAGTAAGCTTTGCCGAGGAAAATATGGCTAGATACCCACTGCTCTACCGTGCGGATACCTTCGTCCATAAATTGTTTCAGTTCTACTTCATCGTTTGGATAAAGAGGATATTCGAAGAAGAAGGACGCTCTTTCGTAGGTTTCCTTTAACCGGCGGGATTTCTCTAACACGGACGAAAGCGATGTTTGCTATTAACAAATAAACGAGTATTAGATTACCAGTTTCATTGTCCTCTAACTTACTCTGTTTTTTAATTAACGGACGCTAAATATTTGGCTGGTGGATATTTTAGTTGCAACTACCGGCTTCTGTACGGTACACGTACCAGTTTACACATTGATTATTACGCATGGGTCAGATTGTACATCATTTGTGAATTAGTAATTGGTGTCGTAGATATTGGAACGCTTTTTGGAGTCGATTGTGTATCACTATTGAGAAACAAAATGATAGACAAGGATGTAACATGCAATGTGAATGTTTTTTACTGGTATAGGTACATATTGCGCATGTCAATAGAAACGGTACAGTAACTGGTACTTGTACGATACAAAGGTAAGTTGGAACCCGTTCTAAGTACGGTACATATTGTAATTGGAACACTTCGTTTGTACTGCGCAGGTATCGGACAGCAAATTTACGGTTTCATAAGCGTGTTGGAACGAACTTTTTAGGTTTGTTCCAACGAAGAATTCCAAATCGATTTCTGATTGATCAAAGTACTACGAAATGCGCTTGCCCGTTTCGGAACCGTTTGCTGATTGAATTGAAATCGTTTATATTGGAACAGGTATTTTAGGACATATCACACCAAGTGGGTAGCGTTGCTGTGTATTTTTAAACAAAGCAACCTAACCAAAGAGTCGTTTAGGTTTTAAATCTGTTTTATCATACGTTCGATCGCTATAAAAGAAGATGGGTATCTACAATTTTCATAAAACATGTTTTTAAATCCTGTAATTAGTAAACACTGAGGTATCGAATTTTAGAGAACAACAAGAGTTTGTATTTTTTCATCGTGGTAAAAAGAACGAACCAATAGAATATAAATGGACAGAGAACGAGACACGTTTGTTAATCGATTTGTATAAAAAATATAGACATTTAGTAAGTAGCCCGAAAATAAGAAATTTGAAAAAGTTATGGGAAATAATACGAGGGTAAGTCAAAAATTACTTACACTTTTAGTTCTACAACTGTATTAAACAAAGATAGGTGTACAACTGATGCATTACTTTTCGATATAGTCTCCACTTTTAGCAATGCACCTAGTCCAGCGAGTCACAAGCTTCCGTATGCCTTCCTGGTAGAAGGTTTTCGGTTGGTCGTGAAGCCACTTTTGCACCGCATCCTGAACGTCTGTGTCTGAGGCAAATCGACGACCTCTCAAAGTTTCCTTGAGCGGTCCAAAGAGATAAAAGTCTGAGGGAACGAGATCAGGGCTGTAGGGAAGGTATTCCACGGTCTCAAAGCCCAACCTGTTGATAGTTTCTATGCAACAACAAAACTTTTTTTGAGAGTAGACCACGGCGTTTGTTTCGAATTGCTGGTTTCGGCTTATTCGCCAACAAATCACTGTACCTTGCACTATTTATGGTAGTCCCCCTGTCCAAGTAGTCGTCCAGTGTAGGGGCTTTTTCGTCCCAAAACACGGTTGGCATCACCTTCCCAGCCGATGGCGAGGTCTTGAATTTGTTCGTGTTAGGGGATCCTGGGTGTTTCCATTCCATACTCTGGCGTTTCGATTCGGGCACGTAGTGATGAACCCACGTTTCATTAACGGTCACTATTCTGCTTAAAAATGCGTCGCCTTCTCCGTTGAAGCGATCCAGTAAGCGTTGGCAGATGCCCAAACGTTTGGTTTTGTTTTCTGCGGTAAGCATTCATGGTACGCATCGCGCACACACTTTACGAAATTTGAGTTCATCGTCGATAATTTAATAGGCAGAACCGTGATTGATGTTTAAAGAGGATGCAACCTCACCTATGGTAACTCGCCTATTTGCTGTAACCATCTCTCGAGCTTACTGAATGTTGTCGTCGGTGGTCGAGGTTGACGGCCGTCCAGCTCCCTCTTTTTGTGTTACGCTCGTGCGGCCGCTTTGAAACATTTAGATCAAAAAAAAAAACGCTTTTACGAGATAAAGCACTGTCCCCGTATTGTGACAAAAGTCTCCGGTGAATTTCAGCACCTCTGACCACAAAAATCGGATCATTGCTCGTTGTTCCTCTTTGATGCAAACTAATAGCGGAGCTGACATGGTTATGCTGTTGTAGCTAGCTGTAGACAAATGAGGCGATCGTGATTAAATTCCGCACACATGACCACAGAGGCGCCAACTCAACGCATGCGCAAGCGGCCGCCACTACGATAACCTTCAAAGCTTGTTATAGCGAAAGTGTAGATAATATTTGACTTACCCTCGCATGTGATAATTTAAAAGCAAATTATAATGTTGATGTAACACTTGAAAATTGCGAAAATAGGTGGCGGCTCTCAGATAGAAACTATGAAAAATACGTCGATTGCAAAAATCAAAGTGGAAGTGGAAGAAGACATTTCGAATTTGTTATAGAGATGATCTATTAAAAAAAAAAGGAACGTACACCCCGAAGTGTTACTGTCATCTACGAAAGTTGTGGAACCTCCTTTTAAAATATTTTCAAAAGAAAATAATGTTTCCACAAATACAATTACAACAATGGCTAGTAAACGAATACCAAAATTTACCCATGAAAGTATTAAAGCCTAGATGTAGAAAATTCAGTAGTTTTGAAAATAAGGTAAATATATAATATGTGATTAGAAGATGGGGAAATTTTAATATCATTTGATGTTTGTTCACTCTTCCCCAGCGTGCTAAAAAATAAAATAAAATTGACGATGTCAGAATTTCGGAGTTCAAAAAACTAACTTTGCTCTGCATGAACCAAACCCGTTTTCAAATAGAGGGCAAGTATTATGAACAACGAGAGGGTACGGCGATGGGCAATTCGCTGTCCCTTTTCATAGTCAACTTGTTCATGAGTAAATTTGAAACTAGTTTGAAAAGGACAATGTGTATTTCCTTAGAATTTGGCTTAGGTACGTAGGAATTTTCGCGGTTTTTGATACGAAGAAAAGTATAATTCCGGATTTCCTGTAGTGTACGTATGTGGATGCAGAGTTCAGTAATGCGGCAGACATTGAAGTACAGTAAGAGACTGTATAAAGAACGAGTTGAGAAATCAAAAAATCTGGCTCACTGTGGACGAAACTATTGATGATCAGAAACACAGCGCGATTCATATTGTGGCGCGTCCTTTAAAACGTAATGGTCCAGCAGCTTCCTTGTTATTAGTCAGTAAAAGGATTGACAGAACTGATGCCGAAGCCGTTGTAAATATAATAAAAAATGTGTTAAGATAATTTTGTATCGTAGGAGCCCAAATCACCATGTTAGTTTCTGACGGAGCCGCAACAATGCTGAAAGCTGGTAGGATGTTAAAAGTATGCTTTGCGACTCTTCTTCACATAACATGCCTCATACACGCATGTCATCTCGTAGCAGAAACAATTCGAAGCAAGTATCTTAAGGTGAATGATTTAATATCATCTACTAAAAAAGTGTTTGTGAAATCTCCCAAACATATCCGCGTATTCAAGCAATTGTATCCGCAAATTCCGCTACCACCTCAGCCTGTATTGACGCGATGGGGAACATGGATCGAGGCAGTATCTTACTATCGCAAATATTATTCCCAAGTGAAAGATGTCATTTTCAAACTTAATTCTTCTAATCCTCAAGCAGCTCGCGAGAGTCAGCAAATTTTTTTCCGATTCAGACGTTCAAAAAGAAATAGATGACATTTCCATAAACTATCCTGTAGTGACACAAACTATTTCGCAGTTAGAAAATACTCATTTATCTATACAAGACTCGTTAAGTAACGTCAACAATTTAGCAGCCGCTCTAAAAAGCTTGGCGGATCCTATACGACTAGATATCGCGCAAAAATTTCGTACAGTTTTAAATAAAAATCCGGATTTAGAAAACGTTCGATCTATATGTGGAATTCAAGACTGCACAGAGGAGATATAGGAGTATTTGAATTTCGCAAATCTTACTTCATTAGATGCTGAACGATCATTTGCAAAGTATACGAGAACGTTTTCAGACCGTCGTCGAGGTCTGACCGAATCGACAGTAGAAGCATTGCTTATGTTGCAGTACTACGCGGCGTATCATGGCAGTCGCACATTACCGCAGTGGTTATCGATACGTCAATAAAAGATAATAATCTATTATTTTTTTATTAATATTGTGTCTAATTTTGCGCGGTACGTCCCGGACGGTTCCACTAGTTTCTCGAACATTATAAATAGTACACGCACACCGATGAACCGATAATAACCGAACGTCCACTCGATTCCTTGTATGTACATAGTAAACACAGTTTCTTTCACGGCGCCTCTGTTTGTCGCGCTTTAGTTATATGCAGTACCAACATATTTATATTTCTTAAGAATTGTCGCATTTATTTTATTTTCTTTTAATGAAGGTGTTTTTAGCATTGACGTCTACTTGGAAATTCCGATGATGGGTGCCCGCGATCGTTTAAGGGATAGATCGGTATAAGGGAGTATAAAAGAACGGGGATTTCCATTTGTAAATACCGGAAATTCAGAATCGGTCGTTATACGCAGGTTGTCACTTTATAGGAGTGGTCACTTACAGAGGTTTTACTGTATATATATTGTTTTTATTCATAATAACGGTGCAAATTGCAAAAAATCGTTGATATTTCATCCCCTAAACGTAAGACTTCGCCGAAACGGAAAACTGCATTTTACAACATTCGACGGTCCTACAAATCTGTCAAATTTCCATCTGGTCGGTGGTTGTCACCTTGGAATGTTCTCTTGTTAGTAGTAAAGTAAAAAGGTTGTCACATTCTACAATGTTAATTTAATTCGAGATTAAATTTTAATTCGGGTCGGTGCAACTGGTCATAACTGGCACATCCTGTGTACTAACAACTTACCTCATCCTCTACTGCTGCCTCTCTTAGCTCCAAATTGTAGTCACTATTCCTGATGAACGTCTGCACTTGACCATAATTAGTCAAGAAACAGTTTTCGCGGCACGCGATGATCGGCACGGATGTCGATACACCGCAAGTGCAAGAAATGATGAAATTAACGGTGGTCCTTCCTGGATTATCCGAGGTGTACTTAAGCTTAAGAGCTACAATCCGCCTGTTGCAATTGTCGGGCAGATTGTCCTCTAATTCGACATGAAATCCTCGCAAATCGCAGCTGGTGTACGGCTTGCAATTGTGAAGGTGATTATCAAAGGAAACCTTGAAGTACGCTGTATTGCAGATATTAAGCGGTACCGGTTTGAAGTACATGAATATGTTCGGTATGAACATCGTTGGTGCATCGAATTTTCCTTCGATTTGCAGGGTGTTATGCGGACATTCGCACTGATCGGATCTGAGGTATATCGGCAAAGAAATGCTGTGAACGCCAATGGTAGTGGGTTTGTAACATACTTTGAAGACGACTTCTTCTTCAGGAGCCAAATAGCATACAATAGAGTTCTCATATCGGGTGATCTCTTTCCCGCTAAGGTAAATGATACTGAACGGCTCTTCCAGCCGTTTAATTTTGATGCAGAAAGCTTCCTCCACCTTTTGCGGATTGAACGCCCTGAGATTGTATTCGTTTCGGCATTGATATGGCGGGATCTTATACCATAAGGATATCTTAAATTTGGAGAATTGCAGTTTCGGTTCGGTAGAGTACACGCATACCTTGGCCGCTCTCACAAAAATTAAAGAATCCGAGATCGTTCGGACGAGGAAGTTGGGGACTAAACGACAGGCAGTATCGTTACCGGTAGTGGAGGGATGGATGATGCCGTTAACGATCAGCGGCAAGTAAAATTTATCGGTAGTAGCGGCCCGCGGGAGGAAATTCAGGTATAGACGCTTGGAACTGCGCGCTTCCAGCATCAACTCCTCTATCGGGTCCACTATCCAATGAGCTTTCGTGTCGGTTATCTTGAAGTCGTTGTATATCGACATATCGAACTTGACCGAGGCGATGGCATTACTTCTGTTCTCAACGGTGAAGCATATAACGCTCGTAGTGCTGGCCGGCATCTTTTCGAACTTGAAACTTCTGGGTGCAATCTCGATGTCCGGATAGACGACGTTTCCGCTAATGTAGAGTTCGATTATCCCGATGCCGGTTACCTGAAACGTCAGCTTCGTGGAGAATTCTCCGCAAGTGGTCATCTTCAGCGTAAAGCAGATGATCTAATGAAAATTAAAGTAAAGTTAGTCTTATCTATAAAACCAATAGTTATTTTTAGAAGGGAATAATTCAGAAGCGATGTGGTACAATACAGTCCTTGGCCATCGAATTAGAAGCACTTAAAAATATTATGATTTTAGGGTCAAATTAAAAAAAAGAGGAGTTGGTGATGTTTGCAATATAATTATAAACTTACATATAACATGTAAGTAAGTATAATTTGAACATATATTTACTAATATTTGCTGTTGTGTTTCATGTCGTTGCTATTACGCCATACATCTTCAACATGTTGTAATTCTACCTTTGTAGTTGAGTTTCATGTACTTACGATGTTTTGAAGACATTCCACGCATTTCCAATTATATTTCAGAATTTTTTTTTTAATTTCACCCTAAAACCATAATATTTTTAAATGGTCCTAATTCGATTGCAATTGGATTTTATGACGTCACACTACCAACTGTAAAATACGAATTTCCTTTTTTAGAATAAATGTCAATTGAGTTATAATATAATCAATAGTTTAACATATAAATAGTTACATCACCGACCACTGAAGTAAGGACAACTAATGAATTATTGCAAACGTGAATAAAAACGGTAATAATGCAAAATAAAATAAAAATTTATTGCTAGAAATTAAAACACAAACAAATGAGAAGAGGAAATAACATAAAATCTCTTCTGCTTGAGACGTTAGATAATCTCTACAGATTCGTGCTGTATGTTTGGGGTCGTTATCAATTAACTACAATCTCTTCTAGTATCCGTCTATAATTTTCTTAGCGCATAACACCGTTGATTTTTGCTAGATTTCCGGTCCCCGCACTACTAAGGCAACCCCAAACCATCACTGAATCACCACCGTGTTTTACTGTGGCAACGACGCAATCGCGCAGAATAATGCACAGTTGATTTTGTAACTTGCAATCACACGCACGGAATATCCTTCCACGTGTAATGTGAGAATAGCCGCTCGCTTTTCTACAGTTGTAGGTTTTCCTTCCAGCCTTATTACGAGACTCGTCCGGAAACTGGTACCCGTTCGCGCCGTGTGGAGCAGCAGTTGCGCGACGAGCCGCCGAGTGGTTTTCTCGTGACGCAATGATCTGTCAGCTGTCAGCGTATGAGATTTGGTTGAGTCATCTACAATAATATCGCGTCAGTGTGAGTTTGAAATGTTTAAGACACTCAACAATACCGCCAGTTGTGAAGTGCGATCTGTAATAAGATTCCTGAACGCCAGAAATGTGAAGCCATGTGACATTCACCATCAAATTCAAGAAGTGTACGGCAACGATGCGATGGACGCATCATCGGTTCGGCGATGGTGTCGCAATTTCAATGCGGGGAGAGACAACGTTCACGATGAAGAGCGTCCAGGGCGTCCGTCCGTCATTACTGATGCGTTGCTGCGTGCAGTCGATGACTTCATACAGCAGGATCGGCGTGTCACACTTAATGACATCAGCGCATGTTTTCCACAGATTTCGCGCACCATAACGCATGAAATCGTCAAAGATCATGGGCATTACAAAAAAAATTGTGCAAGGTGGGTGCCGCGCATGCTTTCAGAGGAACACAAAAACAAGCGTATGGGTGCGGCCTTGAATGTTTTGGAGCGTTACGCAAATGAAGGTGATACATTCTTGTCACGCATTGTTACGGGCGATGAAACATGGGTTGCTTACTCAACGCCCGAAAGCAAACGCCAGTCCATGGAATGACGTCACTCTCATTCACCGACCAGACCCAAAAAGTTCAAGACAGCAGAGTCGACTCGCAAACTCATGGCAACCGTCTTCTGGGACAGACATGGTCTCTTGCTTTTGGACTTCATGCCTCGAGGGGCCACCATTAATGCGAAAGCATATTGCGCCACGCTACAGGAGTTGCGGCGGGCAATTCAAAATCGGCGGCGAGGCCTGTTGTTGCCGGGCATTGTGTTGCTGCACGACAATGCCCGTCCCAATGTTGCTGCAACAACACGCCAATTGCTGCAGCAGTTTCGCTGGGAAGCCTTCGATCACCCACCCTACAGGCCAGATCTAGCACCGTCGGATTATCACCTTTTTACAAAATTGAAAGACTTTCTAGGCGGAAAACATTTCCGCAGCGATGACGCCCTCAAAGCAGCGGTCACTACATTTCTCGCCACACTGGTGGTATACGATTACGACTTCGGCATACAAAATCTCATCCCACGATACGACAAGTGTCTTAGTTTACGAAGTGATTATGTAGAAAAGTAATGTATAGTACATGTATATGTCTAATAAAAAGTTTGTTCAGATATCTCTATTGGTTGCGATTTAATTGGCAAATGGGTACTAGTTTCCGGATGAGCCTCGTAAAATAATACTTTCACAAATACTGCAACCAAACATGCGCATCGCAACAAGCTAAAATAGGAGACATTAATTTAATCAAAGTTCCGCCATTTTTAAGGGCATATTAAATATTTTAATAATCGATTTGATCCTAGGATTTTAAGCGAAAACAAACCAGAATAAGGGGTCTATCCCGTAACATTTCCGTTAAGTTTGCTCTCTACCTGCTCCATTGTAAAACCCTTGTTACGCTTTTTTTCGTATTTCGTTCTGTTTATCTGGTTGAAGATAAGAATTTCTGTATTCAAAAAATGTAGTAGGTAAGTTTTGGATGACAACGGCTTTTCAATATTTCCTAAAATTAAATTTTAGGCCAACATAAGATCATGATAAAAAATAACACAATACCTACTTGGACAAATATGTATGTAAATTGTTGAAGATTATTTTTTAAATATGAATTTACAATACAATTAAATTATTCTATCTTTTATACATATAAAGAGATGTCAATGTTCTTTATTTAAAGATTGATGAATTAAATATAAACAAGATGTAAAGATTTGTATTAATATATTTTAGTTTTCAAAAACAAACATATTTATATAGTAAATTTCTTTATGTAAACGCATATCTGAATAATTAAAAAAAAATCAAATTTTAAAAGAATGTGAGCATTGGGGCATTAATTAACTGAAAATAATTACATATTTTTTGCAATTTAAAAAGAATTCAGAAATGTTACAAGTATTAAATGTTTCTAACTTTGCCAATCAATGTAAATTAATAAATTTTGTTCCAGGTTTTTCTTAAAATTTGTATTTTCAACGTATTTAATTTCCGAATGGCACTTTAATTTAGTTTTTCAATAATGTTACGAGCTCTTATAAATGTTAAAACACTTGTTATACTCACATAGCCCGTAGTGATGGCAATTCAATTTATTAATTTGGTAAAACCAAATCCCTGGTAAAACCTGAATTATAATAACTAGTCTGGGCAAACAGCGGTAACAGTCAGTGTAGTAGATATGTGGTGCGGAGTCGGGGATTATTTATTTCACGTGTTCACAGCGTCAGTACTAAATCGATGCCGTATGCGAGTAGTTCTATGTATATGTAGGCTGTCGTAACTTATTTCGTAATTGTACGCTTATGTTTGCTTTAAAAATGTCGCAGTTAGGTGCCTCGCGAAAGCGACCAATGGCACAGTTAAAAACTAGTGGACATGCCGGACTCAATTTTCGATGGCGCTAAAATTCAATGTCTAATTTGTAAAATCCCTTTAATGTGTTGGACCAGAAGCCATTGTCAACGTCACATCGAAAGCAAACAGCATTCTTCTGCAAAAAGTGGTATACGAGACCAAGAAAAATTTACATTTGATGTATGTGTTACTCTTATTTTATGTAATCTATCGTTTCGTTTACTAGACAAAGAAGCATTTGTCTCCTTCTGGAATAAATATGCGGACTGTAAATTACCTAGTTGGATATCGATACGAAATGTAGTGCCATTTGCTCGTGAACATATAGAAAAAAGAATGAAAACGGAATTGAAAGATAAAAAACTGTGGTTGTGTGTGGTCAAACCAACAGATCGTCAAAAACATTCTGTGGTTAATGTGATGGTACGTACAATGTAACCACATCGACCGTCATACTCCTTCTTACTTGCTTCCAAAAGAGTTATAAATTGTACTGCCGATGAGATTTTAAAGGTGGTGTTGAACTCATTGAACAAATTTGATGTTTGAACTAAGCAACTTTTAGTGTTTATGAGTGATGGTGCCGCAAACATGCGTTCTTTGGGCCGATCTCTTAAAGAACACAGTGGTAACTTCTTACATGCAACGTGTAAAATCCATACTCTAAATCTTGCGGCACAAGCGATTCCGAACGATGTTTTCCACTAGTAAATACATTGATTGCTAGTACAAAGGTAGTGTTTCTAAAGTCCCCGAAACGTACCCGACTATTTCACAAACTGTGTCCTGATTTACCTGAACCACCACAGCCGATTGTTACACGTTAGGAAACATGATTGCAGACTGCGTGTTACAACAACAAATATTTTGATCAAGTAAAGAAGGTAGTTTTAAAATTCAATCCGACAGAAGCTGCAGCAATCAAGAAAAGCCAGGAAATATTTCAAGATAGTCAGGTTAAAAGAGATTTACAAATTACTCACAACAATTACTTCGGACTAGCGGAGGGAATAGAAAAATTACAAAATGTTTCGAATTTGCTAGTGGATTCTGTTCAAATTGTGAATGATGTTCACGTACAGTTATGCCCCGTAGAAGGCGAAACAAATTGGTGTGTAATACGAAAATTTGAAAGTGTTTTAGAGAAAGACTCCGATTTTCTTATATTAAGACAAATTTGTGAAGGTGCGTGTGAAGTTGCATTAAGTTGTTTCGTACTCACTTGACTGAAACAGCTGTGGAAACATATCTAATGATTCAAATATTTAACAGATGTTACCCAGTTTGTGATTTCACGGAAGACTTTTAAAACGATAAAACGGTGTTTCAGCACGTTTTATAATTTATTTCTTACCTTCTATTTTATGTGTAAACTTTTATGCGCTCGCCACGCCTCTGGTTGTTACCGCATATTTACCCAGGTTAATGATAACAATGAATGCGCGACCAATAGCATTGCACCTAGTGTCATCTTACGAGCTCTTATAAATTTTAAAACCCTTGTTACATTCACATAGCCCGTAATGGTGGCAATTCAATCTATTTTACAACTATCCAAAATCTATAAATCACGTCCACGGATCTGGTCAAACCAAACAAATAGCTTTGAACCTACTGTCATCTTCGAGATTTTATTACTCCACTTACAATTAGTTTTTCAATAATGTTACGAGCTTTTATAAATTTTAAAACCCTTGCTACACTTACAGAGCCCTTAATAGTGGCAATTCAATTTGTTTTTAAACCGAATCCCTGGTAAAACCTGGATTACGAAAACAACAAATGCTCAACTAATATAATTGCACCTAGTGTCATCCTGCAAAAAAGAAGACATCTTGGGGGTACTTTTGAGTGAGGAACAGAGGTTAAAAGAAGCAGAGGTTAAAAGACGCGCTTCAAAATAATGTAGAATGAATCTTCTTAGCGAACTCTTCGAAGCACTGTCAACTATAACATTCAAATTCATTGGTATGATAAATATTATTCCGAAAACTAAAGGAATGGATTGTTTACATTTTTATTATTTCACCCAAAAACATCCTCATAATAACCGTTTTTCAGAACTTGGGAGCCGGTTTGTGAACAAACATAAAGGCAATTCTCCTATTCATTCAATTTTCTATTCGCTTCGTCTGACTTTCGTCTTTTAGGTACGCGCCCAGGGAGTGACTGGTTCTTTACGTTCGTAACTTTTCTCAATACTAGATGTCACATCGTACGAAATCGTAATTTACTACCTAGTTTTGCCTGCAGTAGCCAGATCGCAGCAATTTACGGCCAATTTTGGCCGTAAAATCTTATTTTGACCCTTTTCCCTATCTCGTGAGCTCTCTATATATGTATACTCTTTGATAAAACGTACAGTCATCTAAAACAAATCTTTTGTTGTCTGTTTATGTATGTATTGTGAGTGTGATTTGTCTTGTAAGTTATATAGTTACATAGTATGCACATTATTTATAATGAAAAGTATTGTATGAAAAATGTAATTACAGACAGGAAGTTAAATTAAATTACAAAGTTTTAGAGAAATCGTATTGACTAAACAAAAACCTAGAAAATACCGGTATTTATTTAGGTTTTGGTATTATAACGATACTGGTATGGCTTTGATTACGTAATACCGGTATTAAAATAATACCGGTACTGAGTCCGTGCATTAGAATCCCTATTGCTTGATAGAATTCAGCTAACGACTTAAGTCTCATACTCTCTACGATATCATTATTGTGTCATTATTACCGTATGACTATTGCCGCAGATCCTTCCATCCATCGGATCGACCGTGAGATATTCAGCGAACTCGTTCTCCTTCAGCGTAAAAGCCCTTGAGTACGAAGACAGATTTCTCAGCACCCCCGTTTTGATTGTGGGAATGTTCAGTGGCACATCCGTAAAGACCAGGTTATTACAGACGAAATGTATGTCCGCACTTGCGTCTATAACGCGCAAATTGAGCACTTGAGTGATCGTATCTTCGATTAACAGTTCGGCCTCAGCTTTGGTGGGACCACCCTTCTCTGGTAAGTGAATAACTTGGCATAGTAGTTTCGAAAAAGCGTTGAGTACACCTTCACTCGGCTCAATGCAATAATTTTCGTGTTGTAACGACCACTGGAAGGGGATGTCGGTATTCAAGGTGTTGGATATTTCAACGAACTGTACCGTTTCGTCATAGAACTTCACCAGGTTGATGTTCAAGTCCAAGAAGAGGCGCGAAACATCCGCCAGTACGGTGACGCAGAAGACGCCGCATTCGTTCACTATCACGTCCAGAGAAGTCGTGTAGTATCCGCTGTTCTCCGTTATGTAGGTAATGGGTATATCGGCTTCTCCATGGGCTTTTATTACTTTCCTATTGCCTTTCTCGAAAATTATGTTTGGCTTTTCGGGCCTGATGTAAATCCTAATCGGGTGAATGTTATTGTTTGTTATGTGAAGATCAAACTTGTGTTTACTGTTCACCGCTATCTGAAAGATAAGAATTACGCAACGATTACTGATTAGTAACAAGATGAAATGAGAAAAATGAGAAGTATAAAGTACAAATTGTAGCAGTACAAGAGGTCAGATGGAAGGAAAATGGAAAGATTAAAAAAGAAATATACATTTCTATATTACAGAAATAACAAAGGAGGAGACAATGGAATCGGCTTCTACATCTTCGGTGACCTGAGAAATAAAATAATAAATTTCAACCCAATGAATGATAGGATAGCAACCTTAAGAATATCTATGGGAAAGTATAACCTAACAATAGTAAATGTGTACGCACCAACAGAACCAACAATAGAAGAAGTTAAAGATAAATTTTATGAAATACTCTAGAACGAATGTAACAAAATTTCAAAACAAGACGAAATAATAATGACAGAGGAATGAGAGAGGAACGATACACCAAAAAACGAATGATAATGGCAACAGAATCTGCCAGGTACAAAATAGACATAGTAGAAAGTTTTAATGTTGAGATGGATTTTGAAATATGCAGTATATATTTTTCAGCGCTAAATTTAAGTATTCTTGTTTTATACAGGTCTCCATTGGGAGATTTAAGTAGGTATATGTTCCAGTTAGAAAATTTCTTATGTAGTTTTAGTAAAACTAATACACACATAGTTCTATTAGGAGATTTTAATATAAACTTTCTACACTCTAATACAGATTGCGTTAGTTTGCTAGACACATTACATACCTTCAATCTGCGAGAGAAAATAAATGTAACGACGAGGGTACTATATAACAGTGCTACGTGCATTGATAACAGTTTTACCGACATAGAAGATGATCTACTATCCACAAAAGTTGTGGATCTTGTGTTATCCGATCACTATGCATTATGAACAAAAATAAAGTATTGCAAGGAAGTTGATGTAGAATATGGAATTAGGCGACTAATTACCGAAGCAAACCTAATGAATTTCAAAGTTGATATAGAAAACTTGCATTGGAATCATGTTTTTTACCAAAATACCGCCGCAAGCAAGTTTAGAATGTTCTCTTCGGAGCTTAAGCAGATTTTTATTATCAATTTTCCACAAAAATACATGAAAAAATACTGAGAATAAAATACCAATGTGGTACATAAGTAGAGCAACGCAAACTGCCGGGACAATTCGGTATAAGCGTCAGTATAACTGCGACTCGAAAGCCGATCTGTTGTGTATGTATCTACGCTGTCGTATACTATATCGTAGTTCTACGTTTGTTTTGAAAATATTTCCTACGTCGCGAAAACGACCAAAGTTGGACACAATAAGAGAATTTATTGCAGAAATGCCTAATTTAAAGTGTGATTGCGTTAAAATTCAATGTGTAGTGTGTAAAATAGATTTAATATGTTGGTCGAAAAGTGATTATCTACGGTACGTAAATAGTGCAGGGCATGTTTCAAAAAAAAATTCCACACGAGATTATGACAAATTTAAATTTAATTTATGTGTTTATTGCATGTAATTTACCATTTCATTTACTAAGGAAGAAAGCATACGTCTCGTTTTGGAATGAATATTAGGATTTTAAGTTACCAAATGAGAGAACACTACAGAGAGTTGTGCCGTCTGCTCGTGAGCATGTCGAGAAAAGAATTAAATCGGAGTTGCAAGATAAAAAACTGTGGTTATGTGTGGACGAAACAACAGATCGTAAAAAACATTCTGTGGTTAATGTAATGTTACGCACAATGGAACCACATCGACCGTCACTCTCAATTTTACTAGCTTCCAGACGAATACAACAATGCACTGCCGAAGTAATTTCAATGTTGGTGTTAAATACATTGGAAAAGTTTGAACTTTCAACAAATCAACTGTTGATGTTTATGAGTGATGGTGCCGCAAACATGTTTGCTGTAGGTCGATCTCTTGAAAAACATTGTGCTAACTTGTTGCATATTACATGTAAAATTCATACTCTCAGTCTTGTAGCAGATAGTATCAGAAAATGTTATCCCGAGGTAGACGCTCTAATAGCACATACAAAAGCTGTGTTTGTAAAATCCCCAAAACGTATTCGGGAATTTCATAGACTATGCCCCGGTATTCCTGAACCACCACAATGCATTTTATTATCTTAAATATTTTGAGAATATAACGAACGTGATTTTAGAATTAGACCCAAAAGAAGCTGCGGCTGTCAAGGTAAGCCGCTTGAAATTTCAGGATAGTCAAGTTAAAACAGATTTGGAAATTATTCAGAACAATTACGTGGGACTAGCGGATGCGATAGAAAAACTACAAAATTCTTCGGTGTCGTTAGTGGAATCTTTGCAAATAGTGCAACATGTTCACGCACAGCTATGCGCGATAGAAGACGCAATAAATGTTTGTGTTTTTGAAAGGTTTGAAAGTGTTTTAGATAAAGACTCTGATTTTGGCGCATTAAGACAAATTTGTGAAGGTGCGTCAACAGAATCGTTAAGTTATTTGAAAGATTATTTTACTTACGCAAATATAACGTCACTAGATGAAGAACGTTCGTTTTCAGCATACAAAAACACTTTTTCTTCACGCCGCGCTCACTTTGCCAAAACAACTTTGGAAACATATCTAATGTTACAAATATTAAGTAGACATTATCCACTTTGTGATTTCACGGAGGACTCTTAAAACGGTAAGTGTTTGAGCACGTATCACATTTAATTTATTTTGTGTAAACTTTTATGTGACCGCCACTGGCTTTCAGCGCAGTTGCGTTGCTCTGTACATAAGGCATTTAAAAGAAATGAAAAAGAATCATGCGATATATGTCATTAGTCAAATAACAAAAATGCCAGGATCATAGAACAAGAGATTTGAGTTTAATACTTTTTTTGTAACAATCACTGCGTTGATTATCAATGGTCTACCATTACCACCGCTAGATTCGAGCGGGTTTTCTCAAGCCCAAAAATGGAAATTTCCGTTTCTGCAAAACTTCGCTTCATCGCTACAAATAATGTTATCCAAAAATCTTCTTGCGTTCGCACCAAAAAACTATTCAAAGAATTTTACCAAAATTCTGTGAATTGTTTTGAACGATGTTCTAAGCGCTTGTTCTACATCATGGATCGAAATAATCGGGCATGCAGTAAAATAACCTATTGCCATAGTTTCCGAATGCTCGTCATCTAGTAGGGATTTGGTTCTTTTTGGTGTTTTTGTAAACGAACCAACATCTTTACAGATTTTTAATGCTTCGAGTAGGTTTTGGTATATCATGACATCTCTCCATGAAAATTCGGCACGTTCTATCGATAATGTCATTGCATTCGTGGTAAATTATAATTAAATTGAAATAATTTTCATTTGAAAATCCTAAGCGAGACATTTTCGTTACTAAGAAATACGTGCAATTATGAATAATTGTACTCACAACTGCTTTTGTGTTTATTACTGTTTTTTTTTGCTTTTTTTGCTTTATTTTTTAACGTACAATCTAATACCGCTTAAAAAATTAGGAGTTGCTATTTAAGGAATCGAGATTTCTCAGTTTAAATATCTCTGATATTGTCCCCTCCTTATTGGCACGCCCTCTATAATTTAGCAAATTTATATTATGGAAACATCGTTTCGTGAACATTACCAGCGTATTACAATTGTAAGTTATTTTTTGAATTGAAAGTCTGTGATGCACCACATCTGTTGAACGTTTTCGGAAAATCGCAACGTCTCCACGATCCTGTTAAGGAAAGCACACTGCAATGATTATTGAATCCTCTGGTATACCTCCTACAGCTGGATAATGTTTGTTCCTAACAATTAACAAGCAAATGTTTGGAATTACTTCAAATGATACAGATCAAGCAATGTAAGCATTTTCCAGTCATTTTATAGAATTGTCAAAATACACGAGGGGCAACTTTAGAAGAACGCAAAAAACTGTTAATTTTATAACAGCAACGGCGTAAGCCAATTTTTTTGACTAATATTTTATATTTAATTAAGGTGCACCTTCAAACACAACTGTTTGTTCTATATATGATCTGTATTCCGATGGTTTTATGAGATTGGCGTGTTAAAGTTCTTAGGATAAATTTCATTTCTTTTCAAATAATCATTATTAATGTCAACGTTCACTGTCGATACGCAATTTTAATTCAAAATATGTGATCTCACTGAAGTTGGGGTTTCTAGAGCTGTCACTCTGATCGAAAGTGGATATAGCTATCGTGAGGTGGCCGAAATGCTGAATGTTTCCATATCAGTGAACTTTCGTGTTGTGCGACGGTATCGGCACACAAGACAATACAAAAGGTCGAAAAAGTGCAACAACAAACAGAGACAAGAGATTTATCGTTAGATACGCGCCCAGAAACAGAACTGCCACTGCTTCAGAGAGCGGTTTGTAAGGCTTTTGCTCGAAATCACCGACGTTGGCTTATAAGGAATTGGAGCTCTTCAGTGATGAGTCCAGATTTTGTCTCCGACCAAATGATGGAAGAGTGAGAGTGTGACGACGATCAGGTGAAACATATGGCCAATGTAACATTGTCGATAGAGTTTATGGTGAAGGACCGCTGATGGTATGGAGAGGTATTTTTTGGGAGCGCGCACAGAGCTTCGCATTGTAGAAGGTGGATCCTTAACAGCTGCAAGATAGACATTTTAGAAGACCTTGTTATACCTTCCGCACCATATATTGATGATAACTTTCCTTTGGGGCATCATAATGCGAGAACCATAAATATCCCTTGCTGATTGCATTGGTTATGTTAATTTTGTTTTTGATTGAAACGTTAGTTTTTACAAATTTCTTTAAATTTAAGAAAAAAAGTTATATTGCACGTAAATATTTCTTGTGAATCAGCAGAAAATCTTGTAAAACATGTTTATACGAATTGAAATATCAATCATATAAAAGATCTTTGTTATTTTATTTAAATTTTGGTGTTCCTTTAAATTTGCCCAAGCAGAAGTTTGGGAAAACAGCAGTTAAGAATATCAACGCTTTAATGAAGTTCTTTCCTTTTGCGCAGTGAAATATATGGCATTTACAAGGCACTTTGATTTATATCCCCTTTCTCAAAGTGTTGTGGAAGGTCTTTTGCAGTGTTTTCAAGTTAAAATACCCAAGTGATTAAGGCAGTTAACGGAAAATCTAGTCTAATAAGCGGAAATTGGTGCTTACCCTTCCAGTTAATACAACCATGGGGTCGATATTGATATTATTAATTTCAGTAGGCGTCAAAGGGATAATACCAGTTAGTATCTTTTCTGGCGAATATATTCGCCTCACCAAAGGTAAATCTCTACACAGTAGCTTCGAATTATCGGTCACATAGTAATCGTTTTGGCTCTTTCTAGGAAGCGGTGTTCTGCTTAATAATCGTAATTTTTCCGCTTCTTTTCTGGCATAGTTCGTACAGTAGGTCGCTGCGGCCATTTTCACCTTCTTACCGAAGACAGTCATTTCGTATTCAGTCTCCAATGGCGGAACATACCGTGGAATTTTCGCAAATATCGTCTTTATTCTATATAGGGATGAAAAGAAAAGTATTGCTCAATTTGTTTGTGTAATTTAGATTTCAATACTCACTTTGAACCTCTCCATGGCCGTAAGGACTGTTGAGTGTCATTAGGGAAAGCTATCAAAGCAGAACTCTTATCTAAATCTCTAACCAGTGCCGTCTTAGGCTTAGCTACTTTGGTATTAAATCGCACCTCTTGGCAGAACTTCCCCACCTCCTTAATATAATTAGGAGTAATACCCGCGTTGATATCGGGAAGCGCCGACTTCTTGACACCTTTCACAACAACATGCAGCTGAACCCAAATCGTGCCGACGACTTTCAATGCGTTCTTCTCCAGGAAATTTTCGTAGTGCAAAAGATCGAATTCTATTTTCGTACTGAACTTGCCCAAGCTTCTGGGTGTTACGAAGAGGGACAATTGAACACTTTTATTCGATTCGATACGAACACTTTGACGGTCCACATCGACGAAGGCCGCCTTCTTGTAACTGATGATTATCGGTAATTTAGTCGAACGGTTGTGGAATTCTAAAACCCTAGTGGTGCCTTCGCCGTCTACGAGATCGGTAAGGAAGATTTCATTTGGAACGACGGTTACCGACGGTGCCTCAGCAACCCCGTGCAAATACAACAGAAGACATTCGTTTGATTTTTGTTGACTCTCAGGAGGAATACAAGAAGCATTTGATTCGAGTAAAACCGACGGCTCTCCTTTTAGTTCTGTGAAGTAAACAAGTTGTTACACTGGGCATTTCTAAACATTTCTAAACAAATAAACTTCTCTTCAAGGCTTGGTTATTATTCAGAAGACAAAAAAGAGCTAACACTGCTACAGTTACTTTAATGGAATGAATTAAACTGGTTTACTAAGCAGGGTTATACAATATTGTTAATTGGATTCAGACAATTATTGAAACAAGAAGGCGGTTTTTGGGCTATCAACATTTATAAATTTTAACAGTGTTTGATACAGTAATGATGCCAAAGACTGTGGGGTAACAGAATGTAATCAAGAGAGATTGATTAAGTTGGCAATCCGGAAGTAGATATCCTTAGCTTATCTTTATAACACGTTTTATTAACGAATACTTATACCATGTTAGTAAATTAATAAATTTAAGTTTCCAATCTGGTATTTCTCCCAATAAACTTAACCCTAGAATGCATAACACGGGCCTCCGAAGCCCAGCGTGGTATTGTAAGCTTCATAACTTCTTTATCTTTAATTTTTTTTCTTCTGGGCCTTGTCTATACCTCAACTGGATCTTCCTGTTGCTATTTCTAATTGGTGTTTGATCTATATAATTTATAAGAAAATCTATTTTAGATATTTGAATTCTACCACGTATTTACATTTCTCGGGCCGCGTAGGCCCGGTTTATTTTTGATTGATAATCGTTTATATTTACATCCAAAACTGTCTTTGTTTAAATAATTTGTTGCTTCTGGCGTCAATGTACTGCATATTGCAATATTATTTGGAATACAATGTTTTAACAATCGGCTTCAACATGTTGTAACATGTAGGAACAGGCCTGCTTCTGCGCTCAACGGTTTCAACACGCAGAAATGCATATCATATAAATATGCGAACGTATAATAAAGACTTCAGTTGCTAAAATTTGCTTGAGGTGTTTGTGTGTGAATATTCGTTATGGCGGCTTCAAGTTCAAGAAAATCGACCGGGCAACGTGCAACGTGCAACAGTGAGATATGGAGATCCCAATTACAAGGAAACACTAATGCCGTGGGCAGAGGAATGTGATGAAGTTTTATCGGAAGAGAGGGAAACGTCTGAAATTGAAGAACCTGATCAAGATTCATTAGAAGCCAATTCAGACTCTTCAAATTCTGAGTCTGAAGATGTAGCTACAGCGGAGGCCTATAGTGATAATTCCAACTGTTTCGCTTCTCTATCCGGCATCCAGTGGAATAAAGTTCCGCCAAGCTCTACGAAAACAGCAAAACGTAACGTATTGCGTTTAGCACCACCTAAAGGAGTGTCCTGTGATACACCTAAAAATGCTTTCAAATGTTTTATTACAAGAACGACCTTAGAAGAAGTCGTCAAGTGCACAAGCCTTGAAGCTCGAAGAGTAACTACAGTAAAAAACAAAGGATGGGAAGATATTGATGTGATGGAGCTGAATGCTTTTTTAGGTTTGCTGATACACTCGTGATTTTCGCCCACAGATCGATAGATTAGCTCCGATATCGTATATATGGAACTTATTTTTACAACAATGCAGGTCATCTTTGGTGCCAAACAAAAGTGTTGCCATTGACGAGCAGTTACTCTCGTATAGAGGGAGGTGTTCATTTATTCAGTACATGCCAAATAAACCGTCAAAATACGGTATCAAGATTTTCTGGATGTGTGAGTCAGAATCAGGATTTGCAATTGATGGAATGGTATATACCGGACGACGATCCAATCAAACTATCCATACAAATCTTGCTTTTAAAGTAGTGCAAACTTTAGTACGCAGCATCCACTTCTCTGGACTAAATGTTATAATGGATAACTTCTTTACAAGCATTCCATTGGCTACATGTTTATTAGAAAAGAACCTAACAGTGGTTGGAACACTAAGAAAAAATAAGAGAGAAATACCAAATGAAATAAGAGATTCAAAGAAGAAACCGGTCTACTCTTCTACATTTGGCTTTTATGACAAAATGACTATGGTTGGCTACATTCCTAAGAAAAACAAGTCATTTTGCTCAGCACCATGCACAATGACATGTCTGTAAGTGAAAATGTTAAGCAGAAACCGGAATTAATGCTTTATTATAACAAGACCAAAGGGGGAGTAGACGTAATGGATCAAAGACAGTTCAACTATGCATGTAAAAGGCAAACGAAACGTTGGCCTATGGTGGTTCTTTCTGATATGATATTGCAGCACTAAATGCATTTATTATATTTTCCACGTTGAAACCTGATTATCATAGGAATGTAATACACGCTAAACGACTATTTTTTAAGGAATTAGCTGAGCAATTGGTAATACCGCATAAGGAGGTAAAAAAATCCGAAAATACCAAGAAATTCAATAAATTGTATGAACAAATTTATTAACATTGAAAAAACTGCGACTGATGCCGTTACAAGAGATGCATGATGTGCCCCTCTAGTTTAGACAGAAGAAACAAACTTGTTTGTGAAAAGTGTGGCAATAATGTGTGCAACGAACCTAGTGTAAGAATTTGTAAGAATTGCTACTTTTCAACATGAATTTACATTTATAAGAGCTGTAATCTTTAATTAGGGGTTTTGTTTAATTATTTAAGATTTTTACACGCACAAATAAATGATATATATTTCATGTTCTTATATATTTTTAAGAGAGACCCGAGAAATGTTAACCTGTATATCCGAACACCGATGCATCCTAGGGTTAAGTATGCCATAATGATGGATGTGATATAGAAGATGGATCTAATTATAGGCCGATTTCTTTACTTCCGTTGATATCAAAGATTTTTGAAAAACTAGTAAAAAATAAAACAAAGTCAAGTTCAGAATTAACGCATCGCTCAATGTTTCTGATAATTTTCTATAAGTTTTTCTAGAGTCGTTTAAATTACAGTTAAACATCACTTAAGTTTTAATTACGAGTTTGTTAATCTTTTGCGTGTATAGAATACAAGAAATAAAGTTTAAATTGAAAATAATGAACCGACCACATCATTTAGCCATTACTAAATGTGTAGTAGCTTCAACTTTGTTAGAAGAAGAACTTACAATGCGTTATGTGGTTAATTTGCTGGGCGTTAATCATTGGACAGTCAATGGAATAGTTAGAAGATTCATTGAAACTGGATCGCATTCTAGAAGACGAGGTCAAGTGCGAGTGATGATCGATTTTTACAACTGCAAGCTCTCAAAATAGGCGAATAATACGCACAGAGAACTCAGTAACCAATTTAAAGCAGTCAGAAATGTCAGAGTTTCTTGTTTAACTGTAAGGAGAATGTTGAAGGAAGTAAGATTGAGTAGTAGGAGGTTTGCAGTTAGACCATTACTTACCGCAGCACACAAAGTACAACGTTTGAGATTTGCCAGAAATCATGCAGTTTGGACAGTTAAAGATTGGAAGCGGGTTTTGCTTTTGGACGAGACTAGAGTAACATTAAAATCTCCAGATGGCCGCGAAGGAGTATGGCGAAGAACTGGAGAAAGATATCTTGACTGCACAAGCTTTCAAAGGGAATCCTTTCCTGATCAAGAATGTTGCTTTGACGCCTGCACAGAGTTAATCCCTATTGGCTGAATACTACCTAGAGAACATTATTCAGGACCATTGTAGTGGAATTCAATAAATTCCCATCAATCAGCAAAACCAGTGCGGGTCAATGTATCGATACTCGTGTGTACATCCGCTGCTGATTGGGCGTCTTTACCTCGCAACAATAGAAACTATGCATTTTTAATATATACACTAATATAATAAATACAATCTATTAGAACTACAGACTTTAATTATACCATGTCTTTAATCTACCCTGAACAAACACAATATAAAGTGAATACTTAAATAAAAGTAGTTAGAAAGTGAGTACGAAGTTATTACAGCATGTAGTGCTTCTTGCACCAGTTTTAGGAAACAATTTCATGTTCATGCAGGATAATACGAGACCACATATCGCTAAACAAGTTTTGAATTACTTACAAGAGGCCAATATTTAAGTCATGGACTGACCACCACTTACATAAATCCGATTGGGCACCCTTGGTATGCTCTAAAAAGAATCTCCAGCAACTGAAACAAGCCCTTTCTTCGAGTGGGATAATATTCCCCAAGATGTAATCTAAAACTTGCGAACCCAAGCAGTTATCAGAGCTAGGGGAGGGGCCACGCGTTATTAACATTTATTCCTTCGTTCCACTTTTTTTTCGTTTATAGAGTTTTTTAAAGATTTCCAATAATATAGTTGTACGAGGCTCGTCCGGAAATTAGTACCCGTTCGCGCCGTGCGGAGCAGCAGTTGCGCGACGAGCCGCCGAGTGGTTTTCTCGTGACGCAGTGATCTGTCAGCTGTCAGCGTATGAGATTTGGTTGAGTTATCTACAATAATATCGCGTCAGTGTGAGTTTGAAATGATTAAGACACTCGACAATACCGCCAGTTGCGAAGTGCGGTTTGTAATAAGATTCCTGAACGCCAGAAATGTGAAGCCATGTGACATTCACCGTCAAATTCAAGAAGTGTACGGCAACGATGCGATGGATACATCATCGGTTCGGCGATGGTGTCGCAATTTCAATGCGGGGAGAGACAACGTTCATGATGAAGAGCGTCCAGGGCGTTAAGGTAATGCATTCTTGTCACACATTGTTACGGGCGATGAAACATGCCCATGGAATGGCATCACTCTCATTCAGCGACCAGACCCAAAAAGTTCAAGACAACAGAGTCGACTCTCAAACTCATGGCAACCGTCTTCTGGGACAGACATGGTCTTCATGCCTCGAGGGGCCACCAATCGGCCACCAATCGGCGGCGAGGCCTGTTGTCGTCCCCATGTTGCTGCAACAACACGCCAATTGCTCCAGCAGTTTCGCTGAGAAGTCTTCCATCACCCACCCTACAGCCCCGATCCAGCACCGTCGGATTACCACCTTTTTACACGCCCTCAAAGCAGCGGTCACTACATTTCTCGCCACACTGGCGGTAGAGGATTACGACGTCGGCATAAAAAATCTCATCCCACGATACGACAAGTGTCTTAATTTACGAAGTGATTATGTAAAAAAGTAATGTATAGTACATGTATATGTCTAATAAAAAGTTTGTTCAGATATCTCTATTGGTTGCGATTTAATTGGCAAATGGGTACTAGTTTCCGGATGAGCCTTGTATAAGCGTCTTTCGAAACCCATAGTTGTGTTTCTGAATTCGTAATTGAATGGAATTTGTAACTTTTCCCATAAGTTTCCATTAAAAAAGAAGTTAATTAATGAACTGATGTTTAATTATCTCCAGTTAAATTGTTTTTTAATTATATTAAAAATTGTTGGTGATATCTGTAATGTTTTTCTAGTGTTGTATAAGCGATAAAACCTTTTCTGAAACGATAAAGGCGTGACTTGGGCGGTCTATTTATAGCACTGTGGCGTCGGCTATTTTCCAACAATGTATACTAGAGTTTGCGAGATATACGTTGTAAAAGAAGATATTTATTTTTAAACAGCTACAGATTCGAGAACCGGTGAAACTATAACCGTAAGTTTAAAAAATCCTAGGCTTAAAAAAGATGCTATTCCAACTCAATTCCCTAACTGTCCATTGTATTTCACAAAAAACGTGAAGATTTTACTGTTCAAATAGTTTTGTACTCCTACATTATATTTAACAAAATTAGTTTTGAACATGAAGAGATATTTTTAAATGTGTATAATAAACGTACCCTACTTAAAAATTATTGGGGAAAAGTAATGATAGATCAGGTAAAACACCACATACTAGGAAATTAAAGACCCTGCCTAAGGAGCATGTCTGTAAATTTTCTTGTGAAATTGAACGAAATTTTGAATAAAATTGTAATTGCTGTATCATTTGAACCGTAGTTTCATCCAAATACATGTACAATTACAAATAATAATAATTAGTCGATTAAATGTTATGTGTTTGGTTTCTGCTTTGAAACTTCGTTTTTCCAAAATAAAATCGAATCGGATGCGCAGGAAGCCCTTCAAAACTCAAAAATGAAATGCAAAAAACGATTCCTTTACCGCTTAGGTTGATATCGTGCATGGCGATATATCACCTAAACAGCGTGACGTCATCGAAGAGCGCTGAGATCTTATAGTCTCGGTGATAACGGTTTAGTCCCTTATTGGAGTTCATACAATTTACATTGGATTGCTTTGAGTCTGACCTTCACTGAGCCGATATTTTCAGCAAGAAAATATCCAGGCAACATTTTTTCTTTGGCATCTATGCTTATTAATGTTAGTTTGCGGCTTTGTTTCTGTACTTGTCTTCACGTTGTGACAGTGTTCTGTATAGATATTAATCAAATTTAAATACTCACGATCACTCGTCCTCCAAGTGTGAGATGGGTCTATGTGTTTGTAGTCGATAAACACAGGATCTAAGTGATAAAAAAGTCTCAATTACCATAGTTCCTATACATGACTTTCAGTGATACCATACCTTTGTACATAGAAGCCCTTAGATATTTACATTTCGTCCTATATAGGCGATAAATACAGAAATAGAAGGAATCCAATTTTTGTGAATTGCATCTAGTGGGCTGGAAACTGGTTTCAAAGACGAAATTATACAATATCTTATGGTTTCATAAATATGCAAGTTAGGTTAATAGTAAGAGTGACTTACAAAAAGTGAAACATCTTTACTTCTTTCGATTCCCAAACGCCTTCCTTGGGGAAGACATCGAAGCTCTTGTAGTTCTTGTCATTTCCTTTGCACCAGCGTAAGATCTACAATACATAAAATGAGTAAGTTATATTTTGAAATAGAAAATGATCAATCATTCAGTAAATAACTGACAAATTGAAGCAGGGTTCAACAACCTTCAACCATACTTCAACTTAACACTAACTAATGCCAACCCTCAAATTTGAAACCTACCAAACAAGTATGGTTAATCCAAAGTTGGTCTTGATGCAGCAAGGATTTGTTCACTGCATTTCGCTGAAGATTGCTTTGAAAGGGATTTTAAAGCTGAGTTATTAAATGAAACTCCCAGATTGCTTTTAAAATCTACAGCAGTTCCCACCATTAATTTGGACACTTGCATTTCACAACCAACTTCAGAAAGAGCAGTACGACAACAAGCTCGTTTGAAAAAGGGCGAAACTGGGAAGCATATTGATGATGCATTGAAATTATCAGGATTTATTGAAAATTTAGAGGAGCAAATTATTATTTTAAAAACAGAAAATAATAACTTGAGAAAGCAACTAAAGGATGCACAAAGAAAGCTACAGCATAGTAAAAGTAAAATTAAAACCCTATCAACTCAAGTTTGTGAATTAATGAAAAATAAGAGAAAAAAGTTATCGGTGATATTTAAAGAAAACACTGCCTTAAAAGAAGTATTTATCTGTTCACAAAGAGCATTGATAACAAAAAAGAAAAAGATTGTACGATGGGACAAAAGTAAATTTGGACGACTAGCAAGCGACGAGGTAGTGTTGAGAGTATGAACAAGGGTCACTTTCATACAGGTTTACTGCGTACGGTCCAAGTTTACTTTTGTGCCATTGTACATTGGAAAAAGGAAAACATAACAATGATGAAAGTTCATCATTTTATCGCGTGTTTTGTATTGTAGGCGATTTTATGATCGATTTCGTGATTTCATAGGGAAGAAGAGAATCAAAAGAGGTAATTTACTGTCTTGGTCAGATGATTTGTATTTCCAAATAGATTTTTGTAAATTTAGATATGGATAGAATAGGACTACTGGCGAAAGGTCCCATATTTATAAAAATCTAACGCGACATGGGTGCTACCTCCTGCTTACGCCTAAAAAATTCTTACGAAAGGAAGGAATAAGCTAAGGTGTCGTGGAAATGCACCTCATAACATGTGCTTATTGAATTTAATTTACAAATCTAAATAAGGAACACCTAGCTTTGGTGTACTTTATTTAGATTTTCTTTTTTATATTTTCTTTCTTCGTAATTTTGTATGTCTATATAAATATTACATTATTTATAAATTGCTTTCGTAATTTTCCACCATACATTTCACCAACGGGGTCATCTAGTATTTATCCATTTTCTATTAGAACATCGTTAGATCATCACGAAATTCATTGCAGCAGTTATGCGAGATGCAGCAGAAAATTATAACTGCTTGCACGGTTTCCAATTTTAACCGACAGGCAAATGCTAAAACAGGAAAGCAACGTTTCAATACCCTGATATTTGGTATCAAGTACAAGTCGCCGTAATTGTATTTTACTGTTTCTTCTTTTTATTTAGTAAAATGCATTATAGGTAGTTAGTAGATATTTTTTAATTGAGCACAACGTCTGCTGTTATAGAAAATAGTACAATCATATGTAAATCCTGTCCATCGTGCAACATTTATTATTTTAAAATTCGTAGTACACGTTAAGGGAAAAATATCCTTTTCTGTTTCGAAACAATTCAGCATCGTCACCTTCATTAATAAAATCAGCAAAGGGGATCTTAGATTACTGGCAGGATTTCTGACAGGCCATGTAGCCCTAAAATATCACTTATTTAAACTAGGAAAAGCTGAAGATCAAATCTGTCGACTATGACAAGAGGATCTGGAGACGGCAGAACACATTTTATGTAAATGTGTTGCCATTAGTCGCGTACGTCACCAACATTTCAATAGGCCATTGCTTGCACCAACTGAAATGAAGGAAGCAGATCCTAGAGTAGTACTAAGGTTTATTAAAAGCCTCCAACTATTCTAACACACGCAAGGGCATTTTGTTAGAATAGATCTATTAAGGTCGCAATGATTAAAGTCATCTGTGCCATGGCCCGACATAATAATAATAATAATAAGAGGATGAGGATGCGGATGCGGATGCGGAGGAGGATGAGGATGCGGATGCGGACGAGGATCAGGATCAGGATCAGGATAAGGATAAGGATAAGGATAAGGATAAGGATAAGGATAAGGATAAGGATAAGGATAAGGATAAGGATAAGGATAAGGATAAAGATAAGGATAAGGATAAGGATAAGGATAAGGATAAGGATAAGGATAAGGATAAGGATAAGGATAAGGATAAGGATAAGGATAAGGATAAGGATAAGGATAGGATAGGATAAGGATAAGGATAAGGATAAGGATAAGGATAAGGATAAGGATAAGGATAAGGATAAGGATAAGGATAAGGATAAGGATAAGGATAAGGATAAGGATAAGGATAAGGATAAGGATAAGGATAAGGATAAGGACAAGGACAAGGATAAGGATAAGGATAAGGATAAGGATAAGGATAAGGATAAGGATAAGGGTAAGGATAAGGATGGTTCAAATTTCATTAAAGAAAGCTGGGAAACACTTTTTGAATTTAATTTTTTCTTGTAAAAGTTTTCTCTCTTCAGCTAATAAATGCAGATTTTGCAGTTATTTTCAACGAAGGTCACGTGAAAATTTTTATTTAACTAATTGGTAATGTTTTTTCAAGCATCCCGTACTGTGAGGACTTGATTTTCCAAAAAATATATAAATAAATGTCTTTCCGTTTGATGTCGACTTTTTGGCGGCTATTGTATAATCTTAAATCAACTGAGTTCACGCACGCTACAAGACATAGAAATTGCAACACCAAAAAGGTGTGCGAATTTTTCGACCAAACTTGGCGGAAACGTAGGGGTAATAGTTGATTACAATTTTATTGCGGTCGATCAAGTGGTCATGGCATATTTGACACCTCATGCAGTCTTTTCTAACTGCACGAAGGTGTATTTCTTGCGAGTTTTGATTCAATTTTCACCGTCTTCTCTTGTCATACTTTTGGTTTTGACGTGTTTTGAGGGTTTGATTATGCCTAGAGTGCGATAGCGTGGAAATTAGCTCCAGTTGAGCGAATTCGATCGAGGCCGAATAGTTGGCTTACACGAAGGTGGTTTTTCATTCAAGGAAATTACAAATCGCCTTAACTGGAACCAATCCACCATCATGCGCTGTTATGTCATGGACTAAGGAGAGCCAGGAAAGTGGCCGAAGAGAAACCGGGGGCCGAAGAAGAACTAATGAGGTGTAGGACTGTCACCTTCACCTAATGACACTGAGACCGATTCTGCAGTACCAGGTCAATTGCTGATCTATGGTTAGATAAAGTCGCTTTGTGGCCTTTAGAATCGTTAGTCGCCGAACCAGGATTTTCGGTTTGCAATCCTATCGATCGCATCTTGTGCGGTGTTGTACCCAACAGCAACGCTTGGAGTGGAGTAGGTTGCGAATGCATTAGAACGTGGATAGGCTGGTGTTCAATGTGGAATGCCTACTTTGTATAGGGATGCATGATGGCCGCATGAGGATCAAACGAAGACGTGGGGAACGTCAAGATATTCAACTTTCTGTTGAAAGGCGTGTGCACCAAGCCGTGGGAGTTATGGAATGGGGTGCGTTACGTTGATGAGGTGGTGGAACCCCAATTCTTCCATATCTTGAGCAGCTCAAAGACTCACTTTTCCAACAGGGGTAATGCCCGCCCCACGCAGCGAGAACTTCTCTAAACTGGTTCGAAGAGAGGCCCACGTCAATATCTTGCCATGGCCACCCAGATCTTCCAACCTCTCGCCAATCGATCACGTGTGGGACATTATATGAAGAAGACTGAGGAACTTAGCGGATCCTCTGCAAACACTGAAAGACCGTCCTTCAAGAGGACATCAGCCACTTACTGCAACCAATACCACGAATAATGAAGGAGTGTGAAACTAATAAGGGAATCTAGCACATTATTAATAAAAATAACATTAAATTGTGCTAATCTTTTGTTCCTTTTCTTCGAAATTATAATCAATTCTTACCTTGGTTATACGTTTCTGCCAAATTTGGTTAAAAAATTCGCACCCTTTCTTGGTGTTGCAATTTCGATGCCATGCAGTATACAATTTATCTTACCATTGGACGTTTAGCTATCTCGCCCCAGATACAAAACATAGCCTCAGAAGCGCTATAGTTTCTTATATACATCGTCTGGGCAGAGATTGTGTTCAAGTATGTTGGAGGAAAATCAATTATGATGAATGAATTGGCCAAGGAATCGCAAATTGGCTCGAACATCGGACTTATAACCTCTCCTTTTACAGGTATCGCGAACGGCTTACCACATTTGAGCCAGATCGTCCCGTTGACTATACCAACAGTGGAGCTAATTAAATTAACGCGGAGTTCCACTATTGATCTCGGCTAAAATACAAACAAAATTATATTTTAACATAAAACAGTAGATAATGTAATTATACTTACCTGTATATAACCCTTATATGGATCTACCATAATTTTATGGTCTGAAAGTGACGACGAATCAATATGAAATCGCGCAGTTTTACTTCCATCGTTTTGCAGGCGAAGTATACGTGTTTTAGAACTGCAATCCTTGTCTACAATACCGAAATCGATGCTTTGAGGTTGTAAAGATATTTCTGGTGCAGAGCTTTGCCTGTAAGGTGAGGATATATCATATGATTAGGTGAGGTAGTATCTAACAGTTTAAATTACCCGCCAAAACAAATATGTATATGGAAATGTGACGCTGTATTCCCGGCTTATGATTAAAGCGTGACAAACTGTTGCACCCGCAGAGACGCCTGTACGGGGGGGGGGGGTTGTATGTACGTATGTGAATGCAGAGGTCAGTAATGCTGTAGCCATTGAGGAGTTTGGTCGTTTGGTTATTTATCGGATTCTCATTGTGTGTTTTCGAAAACATGGTACGTAAGCCTGGTGTACCTCTTGCATCCCATGTGAAGAAATATATTTGGCGTTTCTCTGGTTTGGAATTTACAGGTTCGCACATTCGTTGTAAATTTTGCGGTATATGGTTGCTAGGTCGCACGACATTTGAATGTAGAAGTCATATTAAACAGTATTCCGTACTAGCAATTTTTGTATGATGTTATTTTCATGTTGAGCACGAGCAACATCCCACAACACCTAGCAGATAATGAAAACTTTCGTCTTTTTTGGGATAAATATGTTCAATCATGGAAGCTACCAACAAAAAGACAATTGCGGTACAATTTACCACGTGTTCAAAGTACAGTAAAAGACTATAAAAGACGAATTGAGAAATCGAAAAATCTGGCTCACTGTGGACGAAACTACTGATGCTCAGAAACGCGGCGTGATTCATATTGTGGCGCGTCCTTTAAAACGTAATGGTCCAACAGCTTCCTTGTTGTTAGTCAGTAAAAGGATTGAAAGAACTGATGCCGAAACCGTTGTAAACATAATAAAAAATATATGAAGAGAATTTTATCTCGTAGGAGCCCAAATCACCATGTTAGTTTCTGACGGAGCCGCAACAATGCTGAAAGCTGTAGGATGTTAAAAGTATGCTTTGCGACTCTTCTTCACATAACATGTCTCATACACGCATGTCATCTCGTAGCAGAAACAATTCGAAGTAAGTATCCTAGGGTGAATGATTTAATATCATCTACCAAAAAAGTGTTTGCGAAATCTTCCAAACATATCCGCGTATTCAAGCAATTGTATCCGCAAATTTCGCTACCACCTCAGCCTGTATTGACGCGATGGGGAACATGGATCGAGGCAGTATCTTACTATCACAAATATTATTCCCAAGTGAAAGATGTCATTTTCAAACTTAATTCTTTTAATTCTCAAGCGGTTCGCGAGAGTCAGTAACTTTTTTCCGATTCGAACGTTCAAAAAGAAATAGATGACATTTCCATAAACTATTCCGTAGTGACACAAACTATTTCGCAGTTTGAAAATACCCACTTACCTATACAAGACTCGTTAAGTAACGTCAACAATTTAGCAGCCGCTCTAGAAAGCTTGACGGATCCTATGGGACTAGATGTCGCGCAAAAATTTCGTGCAGTTTTAAATAAAAATCCGGATTTAGAAAAGGTTCGATCTATATGTGGAATTCAAGACTGCACAGAAGAGATATAGGAGTATTTGAATTTCGCAAATCTTACTTCATTGGATGTTGAACGATCATTTGCAAAGTATACGAGAACGTTTTCAGGCCGTCGTCGAGGCCTGACCGAATCGACAATGGAAGCATTGCTTATGTTGCAATACTACGCGGTGTACCATGGTAGTCGCACATTACCGCAGTGGTCATCGATACGGCAATAAAAGATAACAATCTATTATTTTTTATTAATACTGTGTCTACTTTTGGGGGTACGTCCCGGACGGGTTCACTAGTTTCTCAAACATTATAAATAGTACACGCACACCGATGAACCGATAATAACCGAACGTCCACTCCCTTGTATGTACATAGTAAACACAGCTCCTTTCACGGCGCCTCTGCGAGTGCAACCGTTTGTCACGCTTTAGTAATCATTAATATGCCTGCATTATTTATTGAGTGAATTGTTGAGAATGCATAGTCATAGTTGCATATGCTCACCACAAACAGTAGTCAGTCGCATAGATAAAATAACAGAACAGCATCTCAATGTTAAAAATATGAGCCTCAAAGCGCACGCTGGTATATTTATTTACAAACAATTTACATTATCCGTAAATTTTCTAACGATATGATGCACAAAATTATATCTTAAATAATTTGAGAATATTCTTTAAGAATGGCATGTGTATTGGCAGATAAAAATACATATTTTACTATACAAAATTGATTTTCACAAATAGTCATTAAATTTTTCAAAGTATATCCTACGAAGTAGACGCCATTAATTCTTGGCCTGACAGGCTTATACAGGTTTGAGCGTGTTCAAACTCCGTTGCGTCATAGTTGCACATGTGCGAGGCCTACACTATATATATTACGACTCGAAAGGTAGTAGTTTTTAGTCGCCAGCCAGACAACGTGACTAGTGCATGAAAATATCTCAGGTAACGAAAATTGAGTACCACGCGGTCATTAAATTTTTAAAAATAGGAAGGGCATACGCTTAATCACATTAAACAACGTTTAGAAGCGTTTATGATAATTTATCACCTTCATATTTCACTGTAAAATAGTGGGCAAAATGTTTACGTTTGGGGCAAGAATCCTTAAAGATAATGAACCGGCCAGTTGAACTGATAACGCCTCAAAAAATTTCAATTATTGGAGAAATGGTATTAACAGGTCGCATAGCATATTTTTAAATAACATAATTTACAAGTACCATAAATAATAAACGTACCTATTACTGTAGTCGTAATGCTTGTATTTGTTACATTTGTCTATACAGGCACGAAACGACAATTACGCTTACAATTACAATTCACTGAAAACTACAGACAAACGTTCAAAACTAAACAGAAACGCGGCATGAACTGAGCGAATGATATCATATTCGATCACAGTTATCATGGTTACAAACATGTTACAAACTTCGAAACCCTAGTTACAAACCAATAATGAAAGAGATAGATGTAGGTTGTAGGTTAGTTGCGGTACGTCTACGAGAGGGCCATATTACAATATTTTGTATTTAACCTAAAAGTTATACCTTATATTCGCTTATTTTAAAAACCGTTTGCTTTTAGCAAAAAATATATGAAAGATTATTTTTAAATATAAACATTTTTATTGAAAACCATATTACATTGATGGGGCCTTAATATTATACTTCAATAATCAAGTACTGCACAACATTTGTCGATTTACAATTGACACTGACAAACAATTTGACATTAAATTATTTAATTGTCATATTTTACAAGAAATGTTTAAAATTGATAATGTCACAGTATATAGTATCGCTTGTTACACATTTTTATGAAAGCGATAGTACTTTAAGGTAAAAAAGCAGTTAACAAAATTAAAAAACGCGAAATTAGGCATAAAACGATTAATTATACCACCATAATTCTATTTGACTGTAACAAACATGACTTCCCATAGAAGATTTCAAAAAATTCAACTATTATTGCTATTATAATCACTTTGACACGACAGCGTTCCATTTACAAATATTCAATTTTGGTGCAATGTTAAGATACTGAACAAGTTCAGATTGTAATCACTTGCAAATCATTTCAGTTTATAATCACCTAGTTATGTCGTAAAAGGAGGACATCTCATACAACTTTTCTGAATTAGGATTGTTGACTCAGAATTAACCATAGTACCGCCCTACCTAACAAGTTTTCGTGAAATTCTGACCACGGTGTATATGGTGCCAATCTTTGAGAACATGCATTTTTTAGTTACACTTGCACACTATCGACAGCACAGTGGTGCAATTGGTATTTTAAACAAGTCGTTCTTCAAAGATTGTTGTACTTACGCAAATATTTCATAATCAATACGTTCCCTATTGATATAAATCGGGAGCATGCAATAGGGGACATTCACGTGGGTATAAACGTAGGAGACTTCCTTCACCAGGCATAGTCCAGATGGTAGACTGTATCCTTTCACCTCCTTTATACCAAACGCCTGAAATCGGTCAGAGTATGATTAACAAACGAGATCGAAGGAATCGCTTTACCTCAGGTAAATCTCATCGTCGCAGGACTTACGAGCGAAGTGGGCTTTGTGATCTTGACAACCACCTTCGACTTTCCGACGTTACGGATAGTAAGGTGCCGCCGGTACGTCCTTCCTTCGAAGGGGTGCTTGAACTCGATAAAAGCAGGCGTAATGCAGACGCCGTACACTTCCAGCGAGCCCTTCCTGTCGACGCACGTTGACGCATTCGGGATTAATCGACTAAAAAACGGTGACATAACAAACCCGGCGGACGCTGTCAAAAAGTAAAATTACAAATATACAATCTTTTATTTGTATCTAAGCTATGTAGATACCATTTTTTATACATGTAAATAAATACGTTTATTTGCGAAAAATTTCGTTTTATTTTTATGGATGGGTGAGTGGTCGCATGTTGTTTTATTTAAATTACTACTGGAAAAATTATTATTAAAAGGGACACATAACCTTGTCATAGAAGATCTAACGGATTTTGGAAGCTTAAGAAAGCTTCACCTTTGACTCGTATAGATACTTGGCACAGCATGATAAGGGTTTATGTACATATATAGAATGTCTCACGAGAAACTGCATCGATTGAATATCTTCTAAGTTGGATAACATTTTAAAAAAATACATAAACTACATTCTCATTGCTGGATAGGTACTCTTTTTTTTTGGAAGAAAATTGTATTATAATACACATCTTTCTAAATCTCTTACAAAGTATTCATTTTAGATGCGTAATAAATATTTTTTTTGTTTTTTTGTAAGAGCAATTTGATAAAGAGAAAAATAGGTAGTTATTGTATTTAACAAAATTAAGTTTTGCCATTTTTGAAAGTTTAATCGTTATTGTCATAAACGCTGTATATATATAATATTTTCGAAAATTTCATTCGGTTTCTAATCCTACTCTATACAGTCAACAGATCTGCAAAATTTCAATTCCTCAAGTTAAACACTTTCACAGTTATAAAAGTTCACACTGGGAACTGCTATCGGAAGTAGGGTCGGACTGAATTGCCTTGAACTCCTTTATCATCTTATGATGGAGCTGGCTCTGTTCGCGCAGCTTGGGATTTAAAGTAGAAGAGTTTTGGGCTCGGATGGGTCATGACTTTGTTGGGTAACAAATAGAGTTATGTCTTGAGGAGTCAAGGATGGTCGTCTGGGGCTGTGGGCGTTGGGCAGCCGGAATTGAAGAAATCCGCTGACCGACGAATCTTTACTAGAGGAGGAGGACGATCCTGGGGGACGACGACCATCTGCACGCAGGGATTCTCGCTGTCGCGGGCCCTTGCCCACGCCGAGCTGAGGATCTTCTCAAGATGCTCTCGAATCGACGGAATGCCCAGATCTCGACGAATCTGTTCATTCCTAACGAACCAAGGGGCGTCGACGATGATGCGTAGAGTCCTGTTCTGAAGAGCTTCCGGGCTCTTGAGGAGCGTCGGAGCCGCTACGGACCAGGCCATAGCGCCGTAGGTCAGCAGCGGCCGAAGACTCATCTTGTAGAGAGGCAACTTGCTGCCTAGGTGAAGGGGACTCCTTCGACCCAGGAGGGGGAGTAGCATGTTGCGGGCAGTCGAAAAACGGGAGCGAAGGTCTGTCAGGTGCGGACCAAAGGTGAGCTTTTTGTCCATGAGAATATCGAGGTACCTCACGTCCGGGCTCCAAGGCAGCTGGACTGGTCCCACCCGGATGTTGCTCCAGGGTTCGCGCGTCCTCCTTGTGAATCTAACCGCGACGCACTTAGATTCGTTCACGCCGAGCCTCCACCGGGCCGCCCAGCCCAGAAAACCGTCAGTAGCGGTTTGTAGCCGCTGACTGACGAGTCTTTCGCTACTGCTTCTCGCGTAGATGACTGTGTCATCCGCGTAGATAGCAGTGCTGGTGCCGGGTGACCGGGGAAGGTCCGCCATGAAGAGAAGGAATAGACGCGGTCCCAAGAGAGACTCCTGCGGGACGCCGGACAGGATGCCGCGGGTACTCGACTTCACGGAGTTGTATTTGGTGCAGAAGGATCTGCCCTCCAAATAGGACCTAACAAGCCTAACCACGTTGGGGTTCAAACCGGAAATAATCAATTTGTTGATCAGCCCTTGGTGCCAGACTGAGTCAAAGGCACTTGCGAAGTCGAAGAAGACTGCTCCGACGGTTTCTCGCCTCTCGAGACCGTCCCTAACGAACTCCGTGAACCGAAGTAGTTGGAGTTCAGTGGACAGCCCAGCTCGGAAACCGAACTGTTCGTCCTGGATGATCGCTAACTCGTCGGTGAGATCGGTTAGCCGGGCGAGGGTGACCGCCTCGGCTACTTTCGACAGATTGGACAGAAGGCTGATCGGCCTGAAATTCTGGGGCAAGAGGTGATCCTTCCCTGGTTTGGGAATGGTGACGACTTCGGCGTGCTTCCAGCAGGCGGGAAAGTGCTGGGGACGGAGGACTGCGTTGATGATGTCGCAGAGAATCTCCGTGGCTTCTAGAGGCAATCTCTTCAGAGCCAGATTGGTGATACAGTCTGCCCCTGGGGACTTCTTGTTTCTCCGTCTTTTGATGATAGCTCGGATTTCGTCGGGAGTAGCTGGGTCGATTGGCGTTCCGGGCATGTCAGACAGCCCGTTTAACCTTTGTTCCACTTCGCTACTGAAGTCCGCCTCGTCATCGTCGTCTGGGGGTGCGATACCGCGGAACACCCGCTAGAGGTGTTCGGCGTGTATCTCGGCTTTGTCCTCGGGGGAGTTATAAAAGTTCACATGCACCCGTCCATCTGTCAAAAATTTTTAAAAAATGCAAATATTTTAAATATGGATAGAAATAGCAACATACAGTAGTTGTTTTGTCAAATAAACCTTAAACTTGAACTTGGAATAGTGAGCTTGCCAATTCTTTCTTTGTATCAATAACATCATTTTGTCTAAAGGAGTATTCCCAAAGTTAAAAACCAGTAACAATTTGGTATAAAATGTATAAAGTTTCGCGCGTTCCGAAAGCATTTCAAACAACCTCAAAGCGCACCAAGCCGGCTGACGTCATATACAGTGAAATTAAAATTGTCTGATTGTGTTGGTGCACCTGAAAAATTGGTAGTAACACGAAACAAATTCACTGTTATTATGAAAATTTCAGTAGCGTCGAAGATGGGAAGTTGTATTTATGATGGATAATTATTGACGTTTAAATCTCATTGATAAATTTGTCAATACTTTTTCTAATTAATTAATGAAATGAAACCCCAGACACATATTTAGTATTATTAAGATGTGGAAAATGAAATTCTATATGCAATAAAAAAAAACAAAAGTTCTACATATCACATTTCAATAAATAAAACAAATATTTACGCATTAGAATAAAAAAATGTTTATAACAAATGCTACATATGTAAGTTTCACGTAATTACATTCACATTTGAATTCCATAGATTAATTTATGAATATAAAACTCGTTTGTTACATTAATTATTTCAGTACGCACAATATAAAATTTCATATAAAAACTGTTCAAAATGTCCACCTTCATTATTTAAACAGACTTGAACTCTTTGTTTCATGTTTTCGAAAATATTTTGTAATGTCTCAACACAAATATTTTGAATTTCGTTTTCAATAGCTGCCTGTAGTTCGTCAATATTATGAAGTCGAGTACGATAGATTCTATTCTTCAAGCTTCCAAATAAATAAAAATCTAAAGGAGTCAGATCGGGTGATCTTGAAGGCCATCTCCCTCGGTTAATTACTCTCTGAGGAAAGTGTGCTTCCAAAAAATGCAGCTGTATGTGCAGTGACACCATCTTGTTGAAAATAACCTCGTTGCATTTCATCATCATTTAGTTCAGCTATAAATGGATTTAAAATCTGTTCTCTATATCTCTCAGCATTAATAGTCTCGATAACTCGCCTACGTGACATTGCTACCCATACACTAATTTTAATTGGGTGCAAACATATTTCGACCGACATATACGGATTTACAATGGACCAAGTACGATAGTTCTAGGAATTTACATAGCCAGATAAATGGAACCAACCCTCATCAGTAAAAAATGTATTGTCCAATACATCATTGTCATTCATTAAGTCAAGAAACCACTGACAGTACTGTACTCGGGCATTAAAATCAAACAGTTGCTGAACCACAGTCATTTTATACGGATGCATGTGTAGTTGTTTACAAACTACTTTGTGACAACTTCCGTATGATAGCCCTAGAACAGAAATGTTTATTACATATATTATATTAAAAGGACAAGAAAAATTTACCAGTTTGCTGTGAAAGTTTACGAAGAGATTTATTTGGGCTTTGTTGCATTTGTTGACTGATATCTTCGTGAACCTCTTCCGTTACAATTTTAGGTCTATAAGGGGACTTCCGTTGGTATACACTTCCAGACTCCATAAAGCGTTCAACAGTACGTTGTTGATTGAGCAAAAGTGTCAAACGGTACAACATCCTCTGGATACATTGCGATGTACTGCTCATAGCAAAATTCCGTCGAATATATCCAAGAACCCTCTTCATTTTGCCTCCCATTGCGAAAATACGAAATTACGATAAATGTGTCTTGTTCCACAGAAAACATCATTATTGAACCGTTATCGTCCTTTAGTGCTGATAAGTACTGTTATTTAAAAATATAAAGGGAAATATACTAAAACAAAGTGAGAATAACAGATAACCACACACGATAAATCTCACTCAAAACATCCGTACGTCAATGAGAATTACAACTATTAATTTTGACAATAGACAATGTTATAAACTTAACAAGCCAAAAATATCTGCTTCCGGATTGCCAACTTAATCTGCCTTTTTTCATCACACTGTAGTGTTTTTTTTAATTGCACGAACAGCGACTCGAGTACTTGAGCAGCGCAAAACGCGTTTTATAACTCGTTCTAACACGACTGCGCTGTGTTTTAAAATTGACTAACGTAGTTCGAACAGTCACTCGATCAGCTATTTCGTGCACCGAGTAGCGAGGTAGTGCATGAAAATAAAACATGTGAACATAACCTATAATTTGACGTAAATTCCCTAGAATATTATAATGAAGGGATATGGTTGCGCGAAAATAATATAATTTGCTTTGAAGAAGGTATGTAACTTTCTTGTGAAGCTAAAGTCTAAATTGTGATCAAACATTTCAAACTAAGATCGTGTTGGGGACGTCGACGATTTCGTTGTTGTAACTTTGAAGCAACTTAATAAATTCATAGTATCGTAGTTCGCGCCATTCGAAAATGAGATTTGAAAGCATCATATAAATAGTGGTCAACCAATGCTGTGTAGCCATAAATAAATACATTCATGTCGTTTACGTTGTTTCATAATACCTAATTCTAATAATCAATGAAAGATCTAGTTCTACGCCTTCGTTCTTTCACGTTGTTACCATATAATTGACGAGCTTGGGCGATAATTAAACGAAAGTCCTCATTATTCATACTCATATTTCTAGAAAATTGTATAATCATAAATAATAAATGTTATAAACCTTGCGTATTAAACTTGAAACGGTCACTTATTTGAAGTTTGAAAGAACATATCAGCACACATAAAACAAAAAGTTGCCACGTGTCAATTAAGGTTATAGATAAAGAAACACTGCTCCAATCGTTTTGTAAATCACATTGTGATTACTAACGCTAGCCACGAGCGGTACTGCGCATCGGCGTAGAATCAGTTCGGACCGAGAGGAACGGTAGTATTACTTCGTCTGCGGAGCAGTATGGACATTTTCGCTGCCGGTCATTTGCGCAATTGTTTATCTGTCCTAGAAAAATTATGATTTCGTCAGCAAAACGACCGCGGTCGGACAAACTTCGAAAATTTATTGCAGAAATTCCAGACTTAATATATGAAGGTGCTAAAATTAAATGTGTAATCTGTAAAATCCCGTTAATGTGTTGGTCCAGACAACATTGTCTACGACACGTAAATAGTGAAAAGCATGTCTCAAAAAGAAATTACGCACGAGACAATGAAACATTTATATTTAATTTATGCGTTACGTTTATCGCATGTAATATACCGTTTAATTTCCTAGACAAGGAACCATTTATCTGCTTTTGGAATAATTATTCGGAGTGCAAATTACCAAGTCGAACATCGTTACGAAGAATTGTGCCATCTGCGCGCGAACATATTGAAAAAAAAATAAAATCGGAGTTGAAAGATCAAAAATTGTGGTTATGTGTCGACGAAACAACAGATCGAAAGAAACATTCTGTTCTTAATGTAATGGCACGCAAATTGGAACCTCATCAATCGGCACCTTCAATTCTATTAGTCTCCAAACGAATACAACAGTGTACTGCCGAAGTAAATTCAAAGTTAGTATTAAATACATTGGACAAGTTTGAACTTTCAACAAACCAACTCTTGATGTTAGTGAGTGATGGTGCTGCAAACATGCTTTCTGTAGGCCGGTCTCTTAAAAAGCATTCTGCTAATTTGTCAAACATTACGTATAAAATTCATGCTCTCAATCTTGTGGCGGATAGTATCAGAAAATGTTATCCTGAGGTAGACGCTTTAATAGCGCATACCAAAGTAGTATTTGTCAAATCACCGAAACGTATTCGCGAATTTCACAGACTGTGTCCCCGTATACCAGAGCTACCAGAACCTATTCTAACTCGTTGGGGAACATGGTTACAGGCCGCGCTTTATTATTATAAATATTTTGACAATATTAAGAACGTGGTTTTACAATTCGATACAAAGGAAGCTGCCGCTATCCAGAAAAGCCAGTCGAAATTTCAAGATAGTCAGGTTAAAATGGATTTAAAAATCATTCACGACAATTACTTCGGGCTAGCAGATGCAATAGAAAAATTACAAAATCCTGCGGTGCCGTTAGAACAATCTCTACAAATAATGCAACATGTTCACGCACAGCTACAGTGCCACCAAGCTCAGAAAAGCCCTGAGTGGGCGTGTCCCAGGGCGCTACAAGTTAACAAGGTACACTCTCATCCATAATCTTTTCTGCGGGATATTTAAATCAAACTAAAGTAGTAGCTCCTATAAACAAATGACCAATGAAAAAACTAAGGAATTAAGAAAAATAAAGAGTTTTTGAATGTTTTTCTAATTTTAATTAAAGCAAACGTTTATTTCAACTTCAAATATAATTTAATTGCAAAATGTTTTACATTATAGATTACAATGCGATCATTAGCGTTAGTAACCAAATTCATCATCTGATATTCTGTCCTCGCTGATCCAATCTTCATCTGAAGAACCTGTATTTACAGTGAAACTTAAATTTAAAAATGTAATAATATAGGATGAAAGGAGGACGCCTCTGATTATGCGACACGTCAAAGTAACTTTACATCAATGAAACCTGTCAAAATAAATATGTCGCGAAAAAGAGCAAAACTATAAAAAGTATTACCTATTATTAGTTATTTAAGGAACAAAGTGAGTTCTTAAAAATATTACTTATATTTATTATCTGAATTTATTAAAAACATTGTTTACACATAGCAAACATGATTTAGAAAAGTATTTTTAAATTAAGAACAACTGGAAGAGAGCAACATCAGTAGCTAGTACTAGATAATCAACAGGAAATTGCAATAAATATGTACATACGGCGTAATAATTCAGTACCTCATTAAAAGTTAATCGAATTTATATAGCAGTTCCTGTTGGATGAAGGAAAGCTTTCAAGTTTCCTAACGGTCTTCTTATACGCCAGAATTAGTCATAAAGCGACATCTAGAGGCAAAAAAAAGCAACATTAAAATTTAAATTGCTGTCGAACGGAGTTCGTTTAATAAAGAACGTTATACGAAGAAGGAAGTTGAAAAGTCCTTTTAATGAATAAATAATAAAAATTAATACCGAGAAGCGTTTTATACGTGGGCGGTGAAGATGGATAGCGGAGAGTGGAAGGGAGAACGCTATCGCTACGTAGAACGGGAAATTAAGAAAGTGTACAAGAAGCGAAGACGGAAATAAGTTAGCTATTCTGAGTAGCGTGCGAAAGAAGTTAGAGAATGTTATCGTAATTGGAAAATATAGGTATACTGCTATGCGAATAATATAGAATGCGCATTTGAAATTCTGCATTCGCTTGTGGATTCCAAACTTTTCGCTAAATTTATTACATACTCTGTAAAATTCAACTTTATACATGTTTTGTTGTACTTTCAATAAGATCAAGTACGAACTCTACAAAGAAGAAAATACTTACCTTTCCATTTGTGTCTATTATTATCTAGGTAGCTGTTACATTTGTCTTCTACACAGAGAAAAAAAAACTTGAAACAAACATACAGATCAGTCCGCTCAACTAGATACACCCCTGTGCTGCGAAATCATCCGACTGCATCCGATGAAAATCAACAAATTCCGAGTAGTTTTGACAGTTCGTAATGACATTAAAGCTTTAACGATACGTATGTAATTATTCAATTGTAAAGTTTTATTCAAATTAGAATCATTACAGCTTGTTGTGAAAAACCGGTGTTTTCTATTTCAATGCTAACAAATATTTTACTAGCCGCACCGGATCGACATTGGGTGGCAAGGTAAGCAAAGATATGTTGGATGTTTTCAGTTACATTTCATCAGTTCTTCACGCTTAATTTCAGTAAGCGTAAATGGTTGTATGTGAAACAGCAGAGAAAGTAGGAATTATTAAATGGTTTTATGCAGATCATCACATAAATTCAATATTTATTTCATAATGCGTCAA
This sequence comes from Dynastes tityus, assembly GCA_029618875.2. Classification (NCBI taxonomy): domain Eukaryota; kingdom Metazoa; phylum Arthropoda; class Insecta; order Coleoptera; family Scarabaeidae; genus Dynastes; species Dynastes tityus. Next base: position 29,052,031 of record JAROYD020000010.1, on the reverse strand, counting down.
ACTGGCATTAAATAAGTTTCGAAACACACGGTTGTTTATCCCCACGTAACCATAAGAAAGAGCCACAACTGGTTAATAGCAAAGAACAAGAATTACGAGAAATAGGAACATATATAGGTGTGCAATACGCAATTTTTTTTTGTGCGGACATTCACTTTTAAGGGGTGAAACACCCCATCGAAAATTAACAGATTTTCAATTTTTTCCATACAACTCCAGTAAAAAGAAAGATAGAAGATAGGGGTAAATGCAATAGTTGCAGCATACATCAAGCTTTTTCAAAATTTTGACTATCATATATACAAGGTGTTCCATTAAGCCCTGCGCTTACACTGCTGGTGTTTTTGTAACAATACAAAGAAAAGTTTAAGATATAATCTGTGTGACTTTTAATTCTATTTAAAACTGTATAGGGTGTTACAATATACAGGGTGTTCCTAAAGTAAATATATCCTTGGTTATATCTAACAGAACTTCATGTACTATGTTATTATATATAGGTATATATATTATTGAATACTTATTCAAGGAATGATCTCAATCCCACAAATTTAAAATATGAAATTTGAGAATATGTAAACCACATGCAAAGTTAATGAAATTTACTGTATATCTCTGCGGTATTATATTGATTAGATAACACATTGTTTTGTTTGGTAATTATATTCGAAGTTTTTATCTACTGGTGTAAACATTTTTTTAAGTCAATAATCAACCAAATGCAATGATAAATGATAACATTGCTTATATAAATTCCCCCCCTGATATTAATAGTATTTGTTTTTAGATTGTGTAACAAACCTGGGTTAAAATGGGG